>VJMY01000160.1:0-131518 GCA_009869795.1 Neelides sp. FZ-2019
AATCATTTTTAATCTCAAATTGTCAACATAATCAGAATAATTATTAAATATAAGATCCACAAAGGCATTGAAAATATTTACATGAATAATAATAATTGTATTAGCTGATTACTTAATATTGTTAATCGTAACGGAAACTTCTCTTGAAGCATCGAGTCGAGCCGCGAGTTTATCTTTGACCTTCTGAAGATGCATTTCCTCAAATCGAGGTTTCTTGTGAATTGTTTCAAGTGGTTCTTCAGCTGTTCTCTTCATTTGTGATGGAATTTCCAATGGCGCTGACTTGTCAATACTGCCAGCAGAAGCAATATCTCCACTCAGGTAGGCCAAAACATCTTTACGATCAGGCCTCGTGACAGCAGGAATATTAACGGCCTATTCATGATTAAAATAAATTGTTAATGTGCTTACGTCAATAGATTTAGTAAAGAAGTATTTTATTATAAAATATCACATATTCAATTAATTATTAACATTTCAGATTTCATCAATCACAATGAATATTTAAACTTACGACAGCATGTCTAATGTAAACTGGATGGCTAAGAGTTGTGTTTTTTAAGAGAAACAGAAGACATTCTAATGTGTAGTATTCTTTTTGTATGCCGTCTTTTCCACTCCTGAAAAATAAAGAAAAAATTATTTAAGATGTTGAGTATATAAGCTACTAATAATTTTACAAAATGAATTAATTGAAGTAGGTATGAGAAGAGATTAATCCAATTAAACATAATAAATGTATAAAGCTATTCAATTACCCGTAAATCGTGTAATTCGTCTTTACATTCTTCGGCCATGAAAATTCTCCAAAAATAATATTGTTATCTTTTTCGAC
Organism: Neelides sp. FZ-2019; assembly: GCA_009869795.1. Classification (NCBI taxonomy): domain Eukaryota; kingdom Metazoa; phylum Arthropoda; class Collembola; order Neelipleona; family Neelidae; genus Neelides; species Neelides sp. FZ-2019. The sequence continues at coordinate 836 of VJMY01000160.1, forward strand.
AATTTCCTTTTTGGCAATATTATATTGCCGAAGTAGAGAAAGTGGATCTGCCATTTTTAAGTCTTATTCGCACTCCAAGATCAAAACTATCACCATAAAATATTCACTAGAAATGTTCGATGTGTTTTACTAGTCTTAAAAGCTTTACAATTGGGTTTTTCTTTTGACAATCCCAATTACAACGTAAGGTCAAATTTCGGTTAAAAACTTGAATTTTTCCTTAACGCCAACTAGGAAATTCAACACTAGCGGAGTTCGAGGCCTTCCATTCTCTCACGTTATAATCCTTTGAATGAGATTTCTCACTGTTCCCCGAAGCAACCTCCTCCTTATCTCTTCTCTGCTATATTTTGGTAGTAAACTTTTTCAATGTAAATATAATTAATATTATCAATTAGGTATATGAAATGCAGCATTTTTATCATTTAATTACACCTTGTTTATTATTAACAATGATAGTAAGAATTATGTTGCATATGTAGGTACTTATAATGTGTAATGATGATACCAAATGAATAATAAATGTCATTAACGATAAATTAATGTGTTTATGTAATACTTTACTCTTAATTATTTTTATACTGTTTTTTTTGCTTTTGATTATATTATTAAAATACTTAAAGTACAAAAGAGTACAAAATGGAATGAAATAAGTCATAAAGAGCTCAAACGAAATTGTTAATTAGTTGATACTGAAAAATTTTGTTTTGATTTATTCTTTTAACTTTACGAATTTTGACATTTTTTGGAAGAAGGACGGAGAAATTGTGATATTTTGAAAAAATGACCAGTGACCATGTGGAGAAACTTAACTTTCCTCTCATCATCGTTTCCTCCTTTGTTTTCTGAATAGCACGAGATGAGTCGTTTACTCACAAAGTCTCCAACTGAGCTCAAAGTTCCTACGATTTTCCCCGAGTCCTCGAGAGAGAAGCCGACCTTCTTTTGCTCATAGGGCTTGAGCCGGGAAGCCGGAAACAAGTTGATCTCCAGGGAAAGTCCGATGTTCTTGGTGAAAAATGTCTCCATTAGACTGCCCAGTTTTTCAAATTCTCTCTCCATCTCTTCATGGCTCTTGGTGGCGACAAAGACTTGGATTCCAGCTGCCTGGTACATTTTCGTCGGTGTCTTCATGTTCTTCCTCACGAGTCCTCGGCCAAAGACAAAGAACTTGAGCGGAAGGACCTCAGGTCCCTTCACGCATGATTGAGGAAGCAGAGCAAGGAAAGGAGGAATTCGACAATTCCCAACAAGGTAATTTGCATGGATGATGCCTGATTTAAAATTCTGTTCTCTGATTCTGAGAAATTGGTCGGGTTCTATGCCGAAGCCATCGGAAAATGCCTTTTTTATCGTTCTCACTTGACCCGTTTCTTGGAATCCGTGCTCGATGAGAAACTTTTGAGCTTTGGAGGCAAGGTCCATTTCCAACCAGTACGTATCCCCTATAGTGTACTCCGGCGAGTCTTTGATGCCAGGGATAACTCCCCAAGTTACGTTTTTCGGATAAACCCATTTGGTCCCTCCTTCAGGAGGTCCGCATCTCTTAATGAGTTTAAAATCCTCGGCCGGCGTTTCCTTCCCAATTACATTGGGGAGAGAGAGAAGAAAGTCAACAAGCTCATCATTTACCACATTGTACTCACAGATGATCCTCCGGAGATCCTCCCGGATCTTTTTCCCTTCCACTCGAAGATTCTGGACTTCCTTTGAGACTCCCTTTGAATCAGTTACGAGGAGGTTTTGAATTTTGGTCGCATTCTCCTCTCTCTTCACAAGCATGTTCATCTGTTGGATCTTCATCTCCTTGGCTCGATTGTAATACTCTTCTATTTTGATGATGTCTTTCTTGAGAGCCATTTGCCTCTTTCGTACCGATTCTGAAAGCGAATTCGAGTCTTGGATAATTTTCTCGATTTCAAAACAGGGCTGAGTGTGGACGATTGTGTTTTCGTTTAGAATTGAAACGGCCCATGTCCCATGCTTTGGAGATGTCGCGTTGAGGAACCTTGAATTTCCTTTCAAACCTGATGATTCCGGAAATATGGAAGATTCACTAGCGGAAATTGGCCTTGTCCAAATTGATCCTGAAACACTTGTTGGATTCTTTCGACCAGTTGAATGAAAGGAAACTTGGCTTGGTTTTGAGCTAGAATATGAATATGCGGTTCGAAACAGAATGTTCCTAATTTGTAAATGTACCATTGTGGTTAAATTATAATTTATTGATGAAATACTCATAATTTTGTAAAAATATTATTATGATTCCACAAAAAAGACAACATAAAGAAATTTTGCATATAATTGTATAGGTAACTTGACTTCTTAATGGCTAACTAGATAGTGTGAATATTGAATATCAATTTGTAATTCATTGCAAGATGCAACACATTGACTCAAGTGGCAAATTAATTTTATGAATGGCAAATTACACTTTTTCAGTTCTAGTTTTCCAATTATTATGACACATTATGCCAGATCTACATTTTTCATTGTGCTAAAAGGTAATTTTTCAAGTGCCACTTTAAATGATATTATCAATATTTATGTATTCATTCATATAAGTACATACTGAGTTAGGTGCTATTGAGCCCTATGCAAATTAATAATAAAGATCTATTAAGATTTCAATCTTATTCTCGTTTTGTTTATAATATTCGCCATTGGCCATTGTGGTTATTATATTATCTACGCATTTATCTAATAATTCAAATTAATTTGATTTCTCATGTTTTACGCTTAGTACGCTTAGTGTTTTTTGGAAGTCTTATAAAATATGCAAACTTTATAGGTGAAACACTATATCTGATTAATTAATTAATTGTATTTAAATTAAAGTTATGTATAAAGCGAAAAGACATTATTATAAGTATTAAATATTAATCATTAAAGAATAATGGGATGTTATTCGTCAATCCTAATCCGACGTGCGCAAATTCACTTCACTCGGAGTAGGCTGTAACTATAAGACTGAATTTGAGTCTATGCGAGTGCGAGGACGATCTCGAAAGGATGAAGAGGACCGAAAGAGTTTGCCTTAATACTCCCTCGGATCTACAAGTTTATAAATCCACTCACTCCGTTCTCTTTGACTCCTTTCTTTGTCATTCAGTTCTTTTTCATAATCCTTCACTTTCAGGCCAACGCGCAACGTCAAAAGCTCGGTATGTAAATAATTCTTTCTAATTATCTATAATTACATACAATAATACCTTGTGAAATCCCTATATATACTTATACGCAATTATCTAATAAAATAATACAGTTCTTCTCTATTTATCTATTTTACTTTGAATATAAGTAAATTAATAATATATGGTTTAATAATAGTTAATAGTAATCAATATGGAAAAGACAATAAATCTTGGTAAAATGCATGTCTTTTTCTAATATATTTCATATTTTTTCCTGGTTTTATCTTTTATGCACTTATTATACTTAATATAATGGAGTTAATAGAAAGATTCAAGTTATTAAAACCTACAATTATACCAATAAAAGCATATGTAGTGCAATTAATTAATACAGATGAATATTTAATATTTATTCATTCGAACTTCATTGTGAATGTGGAGGGTTAATTGGTTAATGAATTATCAAAGGGTCTAATACATTAGCCACATAAAGTTATTAGCCCATTTGGAAAGTATGATATACTTAATTAATAGCCCATGGCAGAATGAAATGTTCGTATATTTTGGGAATAGAATAATAAGATCGAATTCACTATTGTACTGCAGAGCTCCTTTGGTTGCTTCTCTCTTCTCAAACTGAATATTTTTGGAAGGAAGAGTCTCCATAATTAATGAAATTAGTAGAAGGGATAATAATGTAAAGCCCGTATACAACATATTCCTAAATCAATTAAAAATGCATAAGAGAATCTTGTATGTATATCAAAAACCTGCAAACTGGCCATTTGCGATTCTTTTTATTTCCCTTGTTCAGCTCTGTTTGAAGTGCAGGTTTATGCTTTACTGCAAACTCTAAATATTAATAAAAGCACTTCAAATCTCAATAAAGGATTCTCGCCTTAAAAGAGTTGAGTTCAGCTATAAAGCGTGTTAGTGGAGATCGCGCTCTGCCTTATTTAGTCCCTGTACCCGCGTACCAGGAGCATCAATAAGTGTAAAATGAGGAGTGAAGGGAAGGTGGCCGAACTGAGATTGAGGGACTGAGGAGAATTTTCTTCCCTCGGAACATTAGAGGAAATCCTCACACACGTAATACACGTTTATAGCTGAGGTACGTTGGGGATGAAGGAGTTGAGAGAGCAGCGTTTGAGGTACACAACTGAACCGCGACTCTTGAGGTTGTTGCACTTCAACTTCAACATTCTGACTTGAACACTTGAAGGAATTCGCGAATTCTCATCGGCTTTTGTTATTTAGTGGATAATTGATTTTTTAAGTTCCTTGTCTGCATCAATTTAATAATTTGTCTAACTAGTCGTAAGAATAAAGTGACTTGTGGCATTTCATCAGTGCAGTTAAGTGACTCGAAAAAGGATTCTTAGTCCCTCGGGCAAATCTCTCGTATATATTCCTGTGGTCGTAAGTGAATATTCTATTCCATTTTGTTTTCATCTCCTATTACTTTTAAAGTCGATGGTTCCCTCAATTTCCAAGTATTATTTCTTCCGCAAAATCCTCTCTGGGCTGAAACTTCACTCCCGTTCTAAATTGAAATTTTAACCTTTAGGGAATTCATTAAATCTTCTTTTAGGTGAACAAAGGCATGAAAGCTTATAATGTTATAATATTACAGTTTTAAATTCCTAAATGAATTTAATTTCAATTATTTATTATATTAAACAAGAATAATTTATAATACTCCATATAACTATATGGACCATTTATTATGTATATGTGTTCTTTATAAATGTAAAATACCTTGGTATAAATAACTTGGTAAAGATTTAATTGACTTCCAACATTAAAGTTAATGATAAAATTTAAATATCTGTATTTAGTCATTTGACTAATTTCATAAAGCTCCACGAATATAAGGAGCAAGCCTATAACTTATTTTATTAGTTACTGTTCTTCAATTTAATGTAATTCAACATTTTGTTAAATATTTAGTCATTTTTATGCGAATGTTTTTCTAATAGGAATTTTTTTAAAGTTTAAAGTTCAAAGGGTGGGATTAGTAGGATAGCAAGTTTATAAAACAGAAAGGAATGATGCTTTTTCTCTCATTTTTATTTTCAATTAATCTGCAGAATGTTTTATATGAAAAACTTTATATTTAAAAGTATATGGTTTAATATTTAAAAGACTCAAATATTACAATTTTCACTTCAACGTTTATTTATACATAAAAAAAGCAGAACTATTCATATATTATTGTTCATTGATAGTCTCAGCTAAATGACCTAAAATTGAATATTGCATTAATAGATTATTACTGAATTTTCTGCTTCATTCAGAATTTCTTTTGAAATAAGAAATAAAGTATAGAAGCACAAGTAGGATCAGATTTAATTTTAAAAATTCATTCATTTCAAAGAAAGGGACCAAACGAATGAAAGATCCAGAAGACTCTGTTACTTTTTCTTAGTTCTTTCTTTTTAACATTTTATTAACATCTCTCTCACATCCATTCAGTCAGAAGTAGCTATATTTACTCAACTATAAATTTGGATTTACCTAGGAAGAAGAGACTTTAATAATATAATTAGGTAGGAAAATTGGAGCAAATCCTGACTAGACCTAACCATAGCTAAAACTTTTTGACATGAAGTGGGCGTGTCTTGAGTCTGAAAGTGAAACTGCAAGACATAAAAAATATATAGTTCTTATATGAGTCAAGTATATACTTATTTAATATACCTTGAAGTAAGGGGAACTTGCACCATGACACTTTGCCTCTCTCTGAAGACTCCGTTTCTTCTGTTGCATGATGAAAAATTAAAAGTAGAAAACTCTCTCTTTCTTTGTCCTTAAAATTCTTGATATTTCATATACTCTAGGTCTGGCTTGAGATAGAGTTCTTCCGATCTCATCCGCAAAAAATCTCAAGATCAAAATGAGCGACGAGAATAAAATGACAGAGCGGACTCACATACTCGACTCGAAAAAGAGACCTCCAATTCCACCGCCGCCGCAAGTAAATAAGAAAGTACGTAAACATTTTTGCAGCTCAGAATCAATATTTACCTTCATTTTTTTAGTCAAAAGATCTAAACTATTTAATGTAGCATATCTGTATTATATGTAGACTCTTGAGAGTAAATATTCACGAAGAAAAGTTATTAAGGAGATACTATTATTTAAATTAATTTTAATATAATATATTGGATTCTCTTATACTTATTCCAACAGTAAACTTACTTTCAAATATAAAATCTATGTATAATAATTAAATATTTATTATCTAAATAATTGTTTCAAATGTTAGTATATCTTTGGACTTTGTACTGAAAGGGGAAATCTTAAAAAATTAGTTAAAACAATAAAATTAAAAGAGATTTCGTAATGGAGATGTTAAATTAATAATTTGCCTAAAGGTACTTTTTCGAACCGTGAATGATAAGTATTTGAATTTTAAAAGCATGAGAAAATTAAATCTTGAAAGTTTTGCTTTTATCAAAAACATGTTAGTAATGAAGCAGGAGTGTTTGGGTTTGAGAGTTCAGAATATTGATTGTTCAAAGTGGCTACTCAGCTCTTTCGACATTTATAAAGTAGGTAATTCTTTTTAGCTCTTTCACTACCAATTTACCTAAAGTAAAGGATAACAAAACTCTTTAGTGGGCGTAGAAAGTAAAAGTACTCTTCGAGCCCTTGCTATCTATACTTTATTAGGATGTAAAACAAAGGCAATGGATGCAGTTTGTAGTTTGCTAGAAGGACGGTTCCAAAGCAAGTTCTGATAGGAAGTGTAAAAGGACCATTCTTTAAGAATAATTTAGAAGGTAACTGCTAAAACTTAAAATCCTATATGTATCTCGTATATGAAATACGAGATATTCTACTAATTGTATCTTGTTCAATCGGTAGGTACCAGTTAAAAGTATTTTATATACAAATTATGCTATCTAATTCGAATTTTTAGATTGGAAAATGTTATGAATAATTCAGATTCTAAAAATAATATTTTGATTATTGATTATTTGTAAAAAAAAATATAATCAAGTTATTCATTTCCTTAATACTATATTTATTTATTAATAATGAACAATGAAGCAGCAATCTAATGATTCATATATTTAGGTAGGAAATGGAAGTAAATATCGAAATAGAGAAAGTTAAAGGATTGAAAGAGATCATTGAATTCCCATTCAAGAATTCATTACTCTCGATTGAAGTAGGAACAATGGAAAGCTTCTATGCTGTATAGATATCCTTATCTCGACTTCTAGTAGGCGTGATAAAAGATCTATCATGGGAAATTGGAGCTGTGAAGAAGGGAGACATTTAGGAGTTGAGATGACAAAAGGCGAAGGAATTGGAAGAAAATTCTTAAGATTCTTTCCGTGTTCAGAATGATGAAGGAGGGAAAAGAGGTTCTCCAGCCGCAAATCCTCTCCCGCTCTCCAAGCCCATTTCTTCGAGCGGAGGGAAAGGAATGTCTGGGGCCGGGAAGAGCAGTGGGACCGGAAGGCCGAGCTCGAAATCTCCAGCTTCTACCACTACAACTACATCAATTGGGAAGATTGGATCCGCGACGCCTTCCTCGACTCACGCATCTAGTCAAAGTCGGGCTTTTGACCAAGCAAGCAGTGGTCGCTTGGCCTACGTCAATGAAGTCGTCACTCCGAGCCCAACGTCTCCAACGTCTAATGATGACATGAGTCAGCTCGTTCACCAGGTCTCATCCAATCACTTTTCATCTTCCATGTATTCACTTTGAACAAAGCCCCAATAATACTCTCTATAAATGCTCTTTCGCCTGCTCTTTATCTTGGAATTATGACTTAAATGTTTAATGTACCAAATATACCAAATGGATGAGATATTTCAGATATACTCGTATATACCTATTTATATTTTCTATAAAATACCAGTATATCAATCTAATAATGAAGGAGTAAATTATTATAGCACACAGTAAATCATCTTTGAATTTCAGATATAGCTGTATACTTATATTAGTAATAACCACATCATTTTCAAATCTTTTGATTTTAATGGAATTCTACCACGAAAGAGGAAAGAATGATATAGTACCACATTTTAAATCACATTTGATATGATCATGAGGATTGGAAATTTTTAGATTGAAAAATAATCTAAAAAACATTATGCAAGGAAGGTAAAAATTAACAAGGGTTTTGTTTATTAAGCTGGATCTTGAGGAAGAACCTCCGAAGAGCACTTTACCTCAGGCTAGCTTCAATTATATCAACTCTATCATAGGGAGCGGAGTTATAGGTGAGTTTGTTTTTCAAAAAATACTTCCTTCTGAATTTTTTTAAAACACAGTTTCATACTAAATATGTATGCATTGTGATTAATGTACTACTTTTAGAGTTTTTGTTACCAAAATATTTATTTTGTAAAAAATCGATTAAGTAAACTTTTTATACTATAATAATTACCTAGTATAGAATTGTTTCAATTTATAAAACTTGTTAATCAAGTGAAATTAGTGCTTTTAATTAGTAGGGTATACCTACACGTATTGATTACCTTTTACCTAATCAAGCTTTGTAGAAAAACAGATTAAATTTTTGAGAAGTAAAGGTCAAAGATGTTAAAAGACATTAATTCACACATGTTAGTTGAATAATTGAATGAAGGGAGTAATGAATGGTTTGAAATGAATTAGGAATGCCTGCTGCGCTGCATCAGTCAGGAGTCGTACTTGGAGTGCTCCTATTGATCCTCACGGCCTTTGTCACAGATTACTCATTAGTTCTAATGGTGAAAGCTGGGCACTTGAGCGGGACTTACTCGTACCAGGGCATGATGGAGGCTGCATTTGGAAAATGGGGCTTTTATGTCCTCTCGTTCCTCCAATTTGTTTACCCTCTCATTGGTAAGTCAACCCTTTGCATTATATAAACAGACTATTTACGTATTTATCTCATTGCAAAATTGATGTACCAAAAGCAGAGAGGCTCAATTTAAAATACAAGAGTATGCATATTATGTTTTACTATTCTCTTTGCCATTTATTTAATTGGCGACAAATTGAAATTAACTTGTTCTTTTACTTTGCCAACTTTAGCAATGATTAGCTATAATGTAATTGTTGGAGACACGCTGACAAAGGTCCTTGTTTACTTCACTCAAATTCGACCAGAAGCTATCACCCTCGAGCGCGAATTTGTTGTTTTCCTTTCAACAATATTAGTCACGTTACCTTTGTCTCTTTACCGAAACGTTGCAAGAATGGCCAAAATTTCATTTCTTTCTCTCATCTCCATCGGATTCATCATGCTCTCAATTCTCATACGCTATGGAACACTTTCCATGTAAGAAACAATCAACATTTATTTCATTTCCGCTCAAACCCCCTTCAGATATTTTCTTTAATCAAATTGCTTCCTTGAAACGTATTATTTACCAATGTAATAAGTTCTTATTGCCTATATAGTACATTTCATTTGTTGAATGATCTGATATCCGATCTTATACTAACTAATACATAATATATTTTATAGACCAAAAGTCACATACGAGTACGCAAATACAGGAGTACTTCAAGCACTTGGAATATTTGCTTTTGCGTTCATGTGTCATGTAAGTTAAGACGAACTTAATAAAATCAAAAATGTGCATTTTTGAATATTAACTATTTAACAACAATGATTTATAATTGCTTTTAATCTAAATAGCATAACACGTTCATGATTTATACCTCGATGGAAGACACGAATGTTACCAAGTGGACCAAAGTGACCCACATTTCTATTGGAGTGTCTCTTTTAATTAGTATAATTTTTTCTGTCGGGGGTTATGCAACATTTGGAAGTCACGTTCAAAGTAAGAAAACTAATTATAAAAATGGTAGTTCAATATCGATACAAAATATATTATTTATGTTGGTATAATTTAAATTGTGAAATTGGAATTATCATTATTCTGATATTTAATACACGAATCATAATTAACTTTATTAATGGCCTTCGTTAATAGGTGATTTACTTGAAAATTACTGTTGGGACGATGATCTTATCAATTTTTCCCGTGTTCTCTTTTGCTTCACCATCCTCCTCACTTTTCCCCTCGAATGTTTCGTGGCGAGAGATGTGGTGGAGAACATTTGTTTTGAACGAAAGAATCCCTCAAGTACAGCAAGACATTTCAGCGTTACGGTCTTCATCATCATTACGGCCTTTATCATATCTATGGCCACTGATTGTCTTGGAGTCGTTTTGGAACTTAATGTAAGCATTGAGCAATTTGATAATATATAACTTAAAACATTGATTGCATATTACATTTCAATGTTATTGTTAGCAATGTTAAATACATTAAATCTATATCTAGTATTTAAATTTTCTAATTTTTGATGTATTTTTAGGGATTTTTAGCTGCAATTCCTCTTGCTTTTATTCTTCCATCTCTCTGCTACATCCGACTTGAGCCATCACGATTATTGAGCAAAGAAAAAATTCCAGCTATACTCACTGCATCTTTTGGAACTATCATTTCCGTTACTGGGCTCATTTTCATGACATTTGAAGGACATTCCTTGTCTACTTGCAGTCACGGGAAAGCAATGCCATATTGCTCCAATCAACCAGAAGTTCTTTTTCCAAATGGAACCATTGTTCCATCTCAACCAACTATCTCTTTATTATCAAAAATGATTTCAGGAGTCTCAAATTCAAGTATTTCATCCCAAATTCCAAGAAGTTTACCATAAATAGAAAGTAGGTTATATTAGGTTCTTTTTAATTGATATTATTCTACTTGCTCGCACATCGCTAACGCTAACTTTCTTATATTGCATAATGTAAGATTTCTATACTAATAATTTATTATTTTCTATTGGTCGATTATACTAAAAAAATGGTAATTATTATAAATACTTTTATTATTAATAAATATTAAAAGCCCTATTACGTTTCATTCATATTTATGAATATTTTATTGTTTCGTTTTTAATCATAATAATAAATAATAATTTTATATTACAATTTACTTTATTACGAGATATGTCGATTTTTTTTGATCAAAAATGGAATGATATTACTCATTTAGTTTATATTTTAATATGAAATTTAACATTAACCGTTTCTTTCCGAATTTATACTCTAATTAATACTCTAGAAAGATACCATCAATTAGACTATTATATAAATTTTAACTAATATAAAGAAGGAAAGTGTAATGCTATAAATGCAAAAAATATTAAATACAGACCTAGGTACATGCTTATATCTAATAATAATAATGGATTAAGTAGATAATATATTACAAATAATATTTAAATCTGTAGTTTCACGAATCTTAATAATTCGTTACCTGCTTGAGTAACCTGTCTACAATCAATACATCTTTCTCAAATACACCTAACACGGTACCATTGTAAAAATATACCAAAGTTCAAACGTCATAATATTCGAAATAAAAATGTAGCAATCTCATAATTGTTTTAACTTATTTCTTTAGTTTTAAAACTTTATGAGCAAGCTTTTGTGGTGCATGATAGGTATGCATAATAAACATGATTAAGAAGTGAATTCTCAAAATTGAAGTATAATTGTTTAATCAAATGGTCTAATCAAATGGAATTATAATCATAACAAGGTAAATGAGATCATACAAAAATTGTTTTTATAACACATCGAGCTATTTATAATTACTAACGTATAAATTAACAGGTAAATATTTGGCTTCTAAATACACTTTACAATCAAGTTAAAAGGATGTTAGGAAATGCTAACATTTTAGGACAAACCATAATACCGTATGGACCGTATTTATCTACATATCATTTCATTTTTATCATGGATTCATACATAATAACACCAAACATGGAATTCTTGAGGAATTCCGAATATTAAAAGAGATTTGCTAAAGTTTCAGAAGAGAATTTGTCAATATATTTAACTATTTGCACATTTGAATTTGGAAAAAAATTTTTAAAACAATTAAATTGCTATTTCTTGAAATAAGGCTTCTATGAGTTAAATTCTTCCAATGTTAAATCATAGGCTACTTTTAACACTATTAAGCGTAGTAGATTCTTAGCAGGTCCACACGGTATAATTAACAAAAAGAAGATTGTTAATAAAAAGTAATCTTTAAATTTTTAATAGATTATAATTATAACTTACTGAAGTGACGCTATATTATTGTTTAGCAGTACAGAACCAAATATCATAGTTTATATCAATATCATAAAAATTAGGAAACTTTAGTGGACTTTTGAAATCAATTACTATAAGACAATGATTCAAACATTTAATTTCAAAAACAATTCATACTTTTTATATATTAGGGGAAAAGACACTGGGTTCAACTTTGGCAAAAAAATGACTCGTAATTAATGATGACAATTATAGAACCCCTTTACTAGATAAAATACCAATGATAATTTAGGACGTAATTATTACATACTTTTCGCATTTCCATACATGGTTACTCCTTCAAGGATGATTAAGTATTAAGCGTTTTTAGTATATAGTTTTCCCATTTTCCTTTCTTCCATAATAATATAATAAGTGATGTCAAAACTCAAAGTAAGAATTTTCATATTTAAGAATAACTTACGTTTTAGACATTATTTGAAACATTTAATTAAAATTCTTATTACTTAATTGATTTCAATTTTCGACTGACTGAGCAAATATTAGGAAATACACATTTGATCTATTTATTTATTTTAAATACATATTGATGCTAAAATAAATATTACTCAAAATATTATATCCGGAGACACTATCTTTACGCAAATCACTCCAAAATTCACTAAATTACAAATATTAAGTCTAGACTCAATAAATAATGATACAAATATTATGACTCGAGTTGAATTCAGCACAAATGCATCAGAAAATATTGCAATGTTATTCTAATATATTTCCATAATTAACTAGATATTTGATTACTGCGTTCACAGCAATGATGTTTAAGTATTTATAGTCTGTAAACTATTAAGAAATACATTAAATATAATAATAGCGTTATCTTTAAAATCATTTCCTATTTGTTAGATAATAAGTATGTCAATCCGTATATAGGTACTAATACCATACATTTTGTATTTAAATTACATACATTTATCATTTATGTATCTTATATATTATGCACTTGTGAATTATTATTTTATATTTATTTGGCTATATGGTATTGATATTTTCTTTAATAATTGTAGTTTTTATCAGTATTTCAAATGATAAGTTTAGTCGCATCATTCAATCCACATCTGTATTGTATATATCCTCAACAAAAGTTTACACTGCCCTATATATTAATTAATCAATGTAATATATTCATTTATTAATCACTTTCCTCAACGTCTTTAAAATCATACCCTTTAATATCTGTATTACAGTATTACGATCAGATGAATTAGTAATTATATAGCTGACTTTAAAAGAGGTTGCCTCAATGACTGACTGTAAATATAAACTGACATGGCTAAATGTCATTACCTTTCATATAAGTACTACGTTAAATTACATATTGACTGTGAGGAAATTCGGGATGGGCGAGTTTAATCCGCCTTAATTCCATTCTCTTGTCGCTCCTTTCTCACTCCCTTTTTACTTGATTTGAGAAAGGTTCTCGCCATGGGCTCGACAAGTCCGAAGACTCCAAAAAGAATTGTTCCACAAAAATAGAGCTGAGAGTAAATTTGGGACCATCGGGCGAACTTGAGAAGGACGAAGGGTACCAAGCAATATCCAAAGAAGCAGGTGAGAAGGACTTTAAAAATGACAGCGTCGACTATGCGACCAATCGTGCTGTTATGCCACATCATGCAATATTTATTCTCGACGAAGATTCTCTCAAGCTAAATAATAATAATTGAGTATGTCAAACCTCTTTGCATCAATTAAAAGTATAATGTTTTATGTCAATTTACTAATAATTTTTAATGGAAGATAATAAAATATATAATAATAAAAGATTTAAATGCTATTTTCACCTTCTTTTCTGCATTCATAACAAGGAATTCCATAAAGAAACACATGTAGTATCCTGAATGAAGTCCGTGCCAGACGGCTAAGAATAGAAGAGCCATTCCTTGAGAGATAAACCGATTTCCCAAAAATTTCAATCTTTTGTAGATATATCTGTGGAAAAAGAGAATTCAGAGCATGGAATCAAAATTGGAAACAAACAGAAATATATTCACAAGTCTCGGGTATCTAATTAAGATTTATAGTTTCCTACATGATAAATGAGGATAAAAGTACTATGTTACAATTAATTCAGACAGAATAATGAAAAACGTCTTACTCGGCAACCCATTTATTTGTACACTTGTTAAAAGCCAGGATTAGGTGACCGAATTTATATGACTTTTCAAACAATGCAATGTCAATGTTTTCGCATCCATCCCATTTAGTTTCTCCTTTCAGGGAAACTCCATTGTGAGTAATTCCTACAATAATTCAAATCTCAAATTATACTTGATAATTCGGTGTTTGATCAACTTGATAAGCACACAAATATTACGCTTAGATTGAGATTTTTTACCTGAGAGGATGCAAGCACCTTCAGTCACGATCCAACAACTAACATATTTATATAGCATGATTCGTCCGAAGATTCCAACGATTAGCATTTTTTGAAAAAAGTAGAGGTTCTATTTAGAACAGAAAAAAAATCATTTAGCAATAATTGTGAAACATTATTTAATATTTGTTTTAATAGCAAAATATTTTACAGTTTTTAATATTTTATACATTTTTTCCAAAAGTACCTTAAAGTTGTCAGACATGACATAGTCACTGTTGACATAAAGAGATCCAATTTGGAAAATTCCGACATAAATTAAGCCATACAAGAGCCGTTGTAACCCGGGAGTTACGCTGTTTGGTGGGCGGCCATTCTATAATTCAATAAATAAAATGCTAACATTATAAAAATTGAAAAACAACAAACATTACAATCCATGTGAATATCATGAAGCAAATTAGTGACTTAACATGATAAAACGCATTTAAGTTAAGGCGAATATGTACACAAGTAAAATTAACTTCTTTATCTGTTTGAACTAGATAATGTGCTAGCTAGTATACTCAGATAGGCATTAATTTATCGTAAGTAATTTGTACATATTTCTTCAATTGTCAATTACGTTATGAAAATAAACGGTTTAACCTTGTTTACAAAACTTTAGATCTTCACCTTCACAGACTGTGCACCAATAAATGAAAAACTATTAAACAAACACTCACCTCTGTGTAATCGCCATTAACGAACTTGAGATAACGATTCATGGGATACTGAGGTCCAATCATGAAACTTGCTGGGAATAGCACATGGCCTGCTGATTCCAAAATTGATGGAAAGTTCTTAATTGCAGACTTCTTTTGTTCTTCTGACAAATCTTTCTGAAAATATAAAAGAAAATTACAAATTAACTCATTAATACTTAATACTAATGATTAATTATTCAATCGAATAAAGAATTTTTGTTTTTGATTAATGAATAGCATTTCAATTTTTACTTCATTTCGCTTTCCATCAAAAACATCGTATGCTTGACCAATGAGCCTCAGTGTCAACACGCAATGTGGAATTGTCCATTTGATGTCATAAGTATTCGTTTCAGTCAAAAAGTAGACTAAAGAATTTAGAGATGAGTTAATAAATTAATAATTTCAATGTAAAGCAATTATTTTTAATGAGACTTGACTTGTGTGAATTCATCAAATTAGTAATCGGACTTACGAATCATTAGGTAAGACATTTGAAATGTAAATGAGAAAAGAACGGAGATTAAGGTTCCATTTGTGAATAGAAGAAATATATATTGCACAATGATGCATGCATATGCATGTCCAATCGCACTCCCTAAAACAAATCGTTGTATCGTTGTAATTTTAATTATATCATTTTTGTTTTTTTTATGTATTAGCGTAAAAATGTATTTTTTATTTATTAAAATTCAAATAAAACTACTTTAATATAAAGTCTACTTACCATAATTGAAATATCCAATATATGATCCAGCGGAAATGAAATAAATATGTTGAATTATTGAAGGTTTATTGTACAGGAAAAGCCGGTGGGTGAATATAATAGGGTATACTGTGAATAAAGTAAAATATTCAATTAAATTCGCTAAGTTCATTATCAAATACATGAAAATCAGACATAATAACTAAAAATAATCTTTTATATTTGTTTAAATTATAAAATAAATATTGTACCGAGTAATAAGGATATGAGAAGTCGAAGTGCAGGTCCAGAAGCCCCCAAATACCCCGCAACAAAATCAATCCAATCTCCATCGAGTTCACCTTCGGTTAGTCCACTCATTTTCTTTCAATCGCTTAATTAAAAATTTAATGATTAATCGATATTAAACGAAGAAAAATGTAAAATCATATAAATAATAGACTTGTCCTTCATAAAATATTAGCCAATTTTGTCGAGTAAATAAATCAATAGTCTTCTTATATTCAACATTCCTTCAGAAAATGCAAATAAGACTAGAAAATAAACGTTATAAATGAATTTAGTTGCTTTCACGTATTTTAATTTTTATTTACTCGTATGCAAATAATAAAGCCTCCTCTTCCTCCTTTGAATCTATCTATTTATTTATTATATTCTAGAGTATTGCAAATATGAATAAAATACGATTTTTGCAAAATAGAATAGAAATTAATTAAAAGGTTCTTAAATTACGTCGTTACTAAAATTTCTTGCATGATACTCAAATACGTAAAAGTAAGTATAATACAAAAACACACACGTAATGTAAATGAACTCGGAAATGAATAGATGTTTGTAAAGTAATGTTGCTTACCAAGTCTTGTGTCGAATTAAATGTATCGATGATAAGGAAAGTTGATTTGGGCCAAATAAATGGAAAATTGGGTCAGAGGGGAAGAAGACGAAGGGCCTGAGACTCGAGTTGGAGAAGTGATCTTTGGCAAAAAAAATAAAATTAAATGCCGTTTGAAACTCGGTGGTGTGAGAGAGAAAGCGGCAATTTTCTTTTCTGGAACCAGAATTGCGAGAGTGTGGTTTACTGGAAGAAGATAGGGATTTGGTCCAACTTTCCTCTGGTGCTATTTCCCTCTTGGCCCTCGCAAAGCACTGGGAACGAGAGCGTTGCCAGCTCGCAGAAAAAGTCACGCCACCAGGACTTGCACAGGTGCAGGCTTGCCTGCCGCAACCACGGTGGGGAACAAACGCTCTTAACCCTATTTATTATTAACTAATCACACCTCTACGCACCTCTCATTAAATCCTCCCCCACTTAATAATGAATCGGGTCCGAGGAGTCAATTCTGACTTTCCTCATCAACGAATGTTATCTACTATACTTGCTATACTTTTATGTACGTGGATGAAATGAACTGACTTGAATTAGTGAAGGAAAACTTGCTGATTTTATTTGACTGATTTGCGTTAAATGTGTAAACAGACTTCTATTATGTTTAGATACTGCTGATGTATTAAACACCACAATGGCAAGTAGTGAATTAATGTAAATTAACTATAGGTAATCTAATTGAGGGCGTGAGTATTGTAAGTACTTAATCACAAGCATTTTTAATATGTAAAAATACAATCAAAAGTTCATGATACAGATACGAGTGATGACATGGAATGTATGGAAATCCTGTAGTTTTTATATAAAAAAGTAATCTCATTGGACAATGAATACATTATAAATATAATAACTATGATTGTAGGCTTCGTGACATGTGTAAATGATGACATTCAAGTTAAAGTATTTAATGTATAAACGGTGAGAGTGAAATTTTAATGAAATTTTAGCATTTAACAATTTAACATTACTTGGCGCTTAACCTTTATAGTTGTTATAAATGGTTATACAAATTACTTTTTTTTATCTTTTATAACTCTTTATAATAATGTATTTATATAGACAAATATTATAAAAAATTGAATTGAACTTTAGCATACTAATTTAATGAAATAAAATTTGCGTATAAAATTAAAGCATTTAAATTCCGTCAATTGCAATAACTAAAAATCTCAAATAATCTTTTAAAGTCGAATTTGTGTTATTATAATAAACATAATAAACGTGAATATAAATTATTTTTACATATGATTAAAACGTTCCAAGCATCATGTCTAGCTGAAATATTAATATAAAGACAAGTTCATGCATAATTCCAATTTGTAAAATTAATAATAATTATTATTACAAGAATCATGCAAGCATTCTCTTTAGGCAAATGGATATTGGATAATGGATATTTTATAAATTGAACTTTTCTCTACAATAAAATACCTTTCAAACCGAACGCCTTTTTTGAAATATATTACATTTATTTACTGAAATTTCATTGCATAATAAAGTAATGTTTTATTGCAAAATCGTGAGCAAATCATTAGTTAAGTGTTAGTGGTAATACGATACTGATAGTAAAAAAAATCTAAAATGGAATGAAAAGAGGTTGATATAAAGCGGAAGGATAGTTTTGTCAAACTATCTTGTCCTTCTTTGTTGTTGACGTTGTTTGGGCCAAAGAGACGAGAATCAATGAGGATGTTCTTGCCATCTAGAGTCCGGAGACTCTGACAAGAGTTGTGAATGGGGAGATGCGCGCCGGAGGCGGTCAAGCCCCCACTTCTCTTTATATCAAACCTTTTATGCGGACCCAACAACTGTAGGCTCTACTTATATCTACGTTTGATTTCAATACATTTAATCATTTTGATTACTCATTTAAACTCCACAGAGCTCACTTATGAGTTTGAATAATTTAAGTCAGCATTTATTCGTCTTTTGTCATTATTTAAATAATATGTAAAATGGTCAAGCCAAAACGTATTGATTCTTTCTAAGACTCTAAACTCTCCCTGAGACCTGAATAAATTATCAAATTTTTTACACACGAGCATCTAAAGTTTTTCTTGGTAAGTATTCGCATGTAAATTCCTCGTCTTATCTTGCTCTATTTACATTAACTAATTAGCTAGTCATGAATAGTTTAATAGGTTTATACCTAGCATTATAGCATTAGCATGATTATTGATAATAATGCTCATTTCAAAGTTTTACAAATTGATGCGTATAGTATGCTAATATTATAAATTTTAATGGGGTTCAATTCAATCTTAAAGCCCTATTCGTCCTATTAAGATCTTAAATTATTCAGGAGATAAACTTATAATGTGTCCTTTTGTTTATTTTAATAGGAGATATCGCTGCGCAAGGTAGTTGGAAATATTTCCTAAGATATGGATTTACTCGACGGCTCAGACCCTGAAGACGGGGGAGATGTAATTGACCAGGACGTTGAGAACGACTTGCTTGGATCTGATGATGATGATGTAAGATTTCTTTAAAAATAAATTATCTCTTTTAATAATTTTGTACTGAATGACAAAGTTATAAAACGAATGAAATCACATTTTTTTTCTTTGCATTCCTAGATGATTACTGGCAGAACTAATATGGAAGATACTTATAACTACGAAGAAAAATATGAAGAGTAAGTATGATCTTTTTATTCTTATTTACATAAACTTTTTTAATAATTAGTAATTACCAAAATATGGTAAATATATGTTTGTCTGTCTGTAAAACATGGGAAGCTCTTTTAAAAATTATATGATTCATTAATTTTTTAGAGAGGAAGATACATTGGATTTAGGGTTGGACGAACAGGATGATTTGGGCCTTGCCCAAGTACCCTTTTCAGAGGAAAGAGTTGCTCCAGTCAGAACAGTTGTTCGCACAGTCGTTCCAGAACCAGAAGTCAGACCAAATGTAGAACTGAATGAGCCTTTGAGGGAAACTTCGCATGATGATGGGAGGAATGAAGACGAGCAAGAGCCTTCTTCGAACATTGATCTTGACTTGGATGATGAAGAAGAAGAAAAAAACCCACGATCTCGATTTCACACTGAACGAAAAACAGAGACAAGTGGTTCTGGGTCCAGCAGTATGGGAGCACCAATTGCAACTCTTGGTAAAAGCAATTATTACAAATATTTTTCATTTAAAAGTTTATTTTTTAAATGAATAATAACTTGACAATAAACAAGTAATTTTGAGTGATAATTTGTATTTTAGGAAGCAAGCAAAAGTTCATGAATTCTCAAAACGAAAATAAACAGCGTGGAAATTGGGGGAATAATAACCAAAATTTTCGTGGTCGTCCTGGTCGTGGTCCTCAAAACCAAGGTCAAAGACCCAACTTCATGATGAGGAATGATATGGTGATGAGACCTCGAGGTCTTCTTGGAGATCCTCCGATGCGTGGAGGTGGATATCAGGATTTTGGTCACCAGCGACCCGGTCCTAATATCAGACCTCAACGAATGCCAATACCACCTCATCACTCAAATGCCCCGATTCAACAATTCAGCGGTCAAATATTCACCGACTTTGATCGACCCATGATGAACCCTAATAATTCAATGGCACCTCCTCGACCTAATCATCCTATCAGAAACTCTCGTCCACAATTAAATCCATTAAACCAAGGACAAATGCAAAACCAAGCACGAAACCAAGGCCCTCGGTTCAATCAAAGAGGTCCTCCTTCTGGACCCAATCCCTTTTTACCAGTCCGACTCCAACATCAGCCGCAAAATCAAGGTCCAAGACCCAGACCACCAAACATGCCAATTCATCTGGGGCCCAGAGGAATGAACAAGAATCAGAACCAGAATCGACCTCTTCTTCCTCCTCCCAACCGCCATCAATCTCCCATTCGACCTCCACATGAGAACTTCTCTCCACAAATGGGTGAAAGTAAAATTGAAAGCGTTGTTCCATCCCATCCAAATGTCATCATCACGCGGGGACACAACTTGGGCGTGAGTCCGACTAAAATGCATCAAGGGGAAAATCCTTTCCTTCCCAAACAATCACCCAATGGGAGTTTCCCTCCGCAACCCAATAAGACTGTGAACATTCCACAAATGAGAAATATGCCATCTCAGCAACAGCCACCAATGTCTGGGCCGAGACCAAGGCAGAATTTCATTCCAAACCCGAGCATGGAAATGAATTCTCAAATGCAACATCAGCCGCAACCGCATTTCCCACCTCCGACCCATCCAGTTCATCCGGACCAAAACCCATTTATGATCATCGGAGGCGGTGGAGGCCAAGAAGGAATGTGGCCAAGACCCAATCCAGCTCCTCCTATTCAAATTCAATCAGCTCAAATGGGTCCAGGGCCAATTCATCAAGTTGATCCAATGAGACCACAATTCTTTCCACATCAGCAACACCAAGGGATGAGTCCTGATTTTGGCATAGTTGTCGGAGTACCATTTTACCCAGACCAACATCAGCCGTCGTTCGCGAGACCTTCGATGCACGTTGCGCCAATGGAGTTTAGTAATCAATACCCAACTCAGCCTTTGAGCCAAGGTATGCCAAACCGGTATGATGGACCAGAGTTTCATCAAATGAGAGATCACCAAGACATAGGGCAGAGACAAGAGAATTTCCTTGACAAGTTGGAGCAGCAGAGGCGAGAGCGCGAGAGGAGCTTTACTGATCGTGAGAAGAAGTCTGACTATCGCGAGGTTCGACACGCTGACAGAGACTGGGATCGAGAGAGAAGTTATGAGAGACAGAGAGAATGGGAAAGAGACAGTAGAGATCGAGATCGAGACTACGAGAATGACCGGAGCATTCGGGAAGTGAGAGAACGACCTTACGTGAGAGAGGAAGAGAAACCCTTCAAAAGACCAAATGAATACATCCCGACTGGAATTCCTGAAAAGGTAATTTTTAATAAATCACTAAAAAATAAATTATAAAAAAGGCATTACGAGCCAGTTATTAAGTTGTTAGCCAGTTGTAATAAGTCATTAAAATTAAAAAATAACCAAGACTCACAATCAGACAAAAAATAACAAATTATTCATTTGTATATTTTGTATGTAGAGAGAGACCTTTGCCAATCGCAAACGGTAGAATAAAGCTAAATTAAATCATTGTTTACCTAACAGAGATGGTTATTAAATTATACATTCGATGCTCCTATCCATTACAAAACTTAAGATGAAAATTAAGTCATAAAATGTGAAGTTAGAGACTAGAAAATTGCAATTTTCATATGTAATCCAAGTCATAAACATTTATACACGAAATTATAATGTTTGATTTTGACATTTACAGAAGAGGATGCAAAATAGGATTGGCCCACCACCAAGAGTCGCCGACAAGCACGATCAGATTGCCAAAATTGTGATGGACACCAAGGTTTTTATTACATATTTTTATTTATCTTGAATTTATATTTTATAATTTAAAGTTTCACAATTGGGACTAAGAATAAGTTTAATTATAAGTTATAGTATAAAATATTAGAAAATATTTTAATGTTTTTGTCTAAATGGGTGTCGTTATAAATTATCCTAATTTATATAGATAATAGTTAACAAAATGGGGTTTTGGTCTGTAGAAGGAAATGGGGCTAGGACTCGACGACGATTATTTGAGAAAGCTCGAAGAACAGAAGCGGCGGCGTGAAGAAATCATTCGTCAAAAGGAGTTTAATCGTCGGATGCAAACCGGAACAAAAGAGCCGGAAGGAGAGAAAATTACTCGGAATGAGCTAGCCAAGGGCTTTGAGCAGCCTTCGTTCCCACCACCTAAGCCTCAGTCGATCCATGTGAATCCTCGAGCTTTCAAAGGAGACTTGTCACTCCTTAAAACAAATCTGAAGAAGATTAATATGGATGTGAAAGAGCCAAATCTCGGCGGTGAGAATCGAGGAGATCGAGAGGTGAAGGATGAACGTGTTGTTCTGATAAAGAGTCCTAGCAAACCCCAAACAAATGCTTCGACCCCAGCTCCGATGACTAAGAAGGTAAAGCTTCAGGCTCCCGCTCCCGTGGTTCCCAAGGTCCTTGTGGAAAAGCCCAAAAAGCCTCACACGATTCTTCGTATTGTGAAGAATAAAAAAGGAGAAGTCATCAGTAGGAGTAAGGTACAGTCCCCATTACAGTTGATTTTTTACCCAATCTTCTAATTTAATCTTCTTCTCAATCTCTCACCATCAGCATGTCTTTTGATCATTTTAAAAATAATTGTGCGCTATGCTAAATTACCACTCTCTTGCTTCTTTTACATATAACTATTTATTACGACAATCTCGTTAATTCTTCTTTGCGTCATTTTAAAAATTAAATTCATAGTTGCTTTTCAAGTTGAAAATTGATTATGACTTGAGATTTGCTTAAGATGCACAATGAGTATTTAATATAGATAAATATTTTACTTTTGATCTCAAGCCTTTTTCACATGTGATATTTATCCAAAAATAATCATATTTTGTGAATTATTATGTTCGAAACGCATGCAACCGGCGTGTTTGCGTTCTGTGATATTTAAGATTACAATATTATTTAATTTAATTTTGGATTATGGGATGAATCTATAATGAAAGAATGACGATTCTTTTATACTATGATATTTAAATAAATTACCAAAAAGGGAATATTTTGGAAGCGCGATGAATTTAATAGAGGTACTATTTTTATCATATTAAATTTATATTTAGGTAATAATGTAATTTAAATAGTATTAACTTTTACCAATTTGTAATTGTTTGAATGATCGAATGAATGGCAGATCACGGTAGAAAATTTTATCGGATGAACGAACCATTATGATTTTCATTATTAATTCATTAAGATATTTGCATGTTTCGAATTTGGTTTTTATTAGTGATGTAAATATTTAAATGACTGCCGTTAATTAATTTGAAATTGGCTAATGTTTCAAATTATTTATTTAGTTACATTTATAAGATTAATAGGAATTTTATTTTTTAATTAAATTTTTACTTCGTTTACTGCAAACGTTGAAATGCAAAATTTTAATTTTATAAACTCATGTTTAACGTATACATGTTTATTAATTTAATGTTTTTACTTTAATGTGCGAGTGTGTTTAAATTCAATGTAAACTTTAACACGCTCAAGTCTTTTTGTAATATTTATTATATTTTAAAACATTTACCTTCTAGTCACGGACTATATATTATTATCTTCCTAATATAAGATATTTAATAAACAAGGGATTTAGTTATCTTTCAATAGTTTCAAATAATCTCAATTTTTAATTATCATTAAATTTTCTTTATTATAACGGATAATTTCGTTAACGAAATTAGAAACATTTCATTGGCATAGTATGGAAGTATGAATATACTTGGGTATATTTGTATTTAATAAAATTACTAATGTATATTTTAAAAAGTATTAAACACTCAGTTCGTTAATAATTATGTATCTGTGATATGTTGTGATAATATCATTTTACATCGCCTTCGGGTCATTTATTTACAAAGATAAAGATTCGTAGCAAGTGAATATGATAAAACAGATAAAACTATCTCTTTCAGAAAGTGAGCTTATAATAAATATGCGCGATGATCGTCAATTAGAATAAGAAAAGTCGAATTATTTATATAACAATAATTTTAATCAAATGTAAAATGTGATGTTTGATATAATATCAATCTATTTAATAATAATATATCTGATATCTCTTTATATATAAAGTGAATTACTTTATAAAATATATGGTGATTTACTCATGAGAAATAAATTCTTGGAGTAAAATCTTTAGTAGTAAAAATTAAAAAAGCAAAGTGAAGGAAAAATGAAAGATCAATGGAGAACTTAAATTCCAAAATAAATTATTTGTAATCTGTTCGAGCGCAGGTGCAGGTCCATCTCAAATAAGAAGAGGAACGTTATTTTCGATGTCTCTTCGCCGATTTTCGCCATCAAGATTTGTCGAAGAGTTAAAATTAATTAAATTAATGTATTAATTAACATAACATACAATTGCTTAAGTCTCTTGTAAATTGAATTTATGAATTTTTTTATTTGCCAATTTTACCACCATTAAAATTGAATATTTAATGACTTTAACTGAAATGGTTAACATTTAATTAATTGACATATTAAGAATATCTAAAACCTTTTTGAATCGAACCTGTTGAAAATGTGTTAAGATTAGTTAGGCGATGAAGTGTTTGTGAACTCACTCAGTTTTAGAACTCTTTCATCTCGTTTACTTTCTGGACTAATTGTAAATTGTCTTCATTGTAAAGATGAAAATGTTCCTTGTTAGCTCCGTTCAGCTTAGACCATGTCGGAATTTCTACGAATAAATCATACATGTTTGTGTATCAACTTAATACTTAATCATTTTTATTAAATTATAAACCTTAGTTTTAATCTCACACAAAGTACAAAGATGAATAAACTTTCTCATTACCCGAAATTTAAATGATCTTTACTGATTCTTTCGCTCATGAAACCATTGAATCATTGAATCGATTTCATTGAATTTTTAATCCACAAATGTCATCTTTCATTTAAGTTACAACATTAGCTAGCTCCCATTCTTTTGATTCGGTCGAATTCATTGGAATTACTGAAACAAGTTAAGAATTCATGGATTCATAGAGAGAATTCATTTATGTGCAATAAAAAATAAAATGAGAATTCATAATTACCATCAAAGAGTCCCTTTAGAAGCTTTCCATTGTTAGTTTTTAGATTCTTTGGAGGTGAATAAACAGTGTCATCCCCAATGTAACAATATCTAAATGTAATAATATTTAAATTATTAATTGATTATGCAAAGTAGAGTAATAAATACAAAATAAAAAATGTTTAATTAACATACGGCATCCGAAGAACATAATATGAGCTCGTAGTCAATTTTATAGGCTCTGAATTTCCAGGGAAGTAAATTGGTGCTGAAGGCGCTGGCTGAACTCTTGGGTTTATTGTTACATGGACGGGCGCTTTTGGAGTCACAATGTGAATTCTCATAAGCTGAGCATTCGATATTCTGCTTTCGCGATTCTCACGGTTGCTAAATTGCAATTTAAAGTTAGGGACTAATCTAATTGGCAATTTGCATTTTTCCATTAAATATTTCAAGACTTCAAGAGTAATGCATAAAATGTTTAAATAATATTAATTTTAATTATTAATAAATAGTTACAAATATATAATAGTCAAAAGGATTTGCTCACTTGCAAGGACAAGGAAAGTACAATGGCATATCGCTTGTGGCAATTTTCAACCCAAGACCACCACTCTTCAAATTAGGGGCAGAATTCATGAAAAGAAGAACTTTCTCTGGAGTTTCAAGCATGAAGCGATGTCCTCGTTTGCATTCGTACTCCATGCCGATGAAAACCTTGACATTGAACTCATTGCTCGTTTTCATCCCCAATGTTGGGATTTGACGAGAAACGTAGCCCCTTTTCAGACGAAGATTCCGCGAGGAAATTGGCTTAGGAACCCCAGAACCAGTCACAAGGACATCCCAAGGAAGCAAGTAATTAGCCCCACTCAAAAATCCAGGTTGATGTGTTAGTCCAGAATTGTGAGAGTACAAGCTAAATACAATGACATATTATTTATCTTTTATAAAAATCTTGATTAATTATCTAATTTATAATTTATATAATTTCTCATTTATGAATAAATAAAAAATACCTAGAAGGCCCAATACACAAAAGAGTCCAAGAAGGAAAAAGAGGAAGTAAATCTGGCGGAGACCGCGAGTGCAGCATACCAGGAAGGAATTCACTTCTCGAATGCTTTGGCTCCACGAGTTGATCCGTTTGGTTGGTGAGTTTAGTATCAATAGGCTTGCTCAGGTTGACCTCAATTATAGCTTCGTCTTCTGATAAAAATTGTAGATTTCATGGCTTGTTTTCTAGGTTCAATCAGAGACGCTAGCTCGGGTTCAATCTCATTTTCATTCGATGAACTTTCTTGGGTGTTTGTGTCAATTTCCTCCTCCTCTTCTTCTTCTAACAGATCTTGACGGAGTTCATTTTCCATTTGGGACACAAAGTCAAAATCTGTGATTTGGTCGTGAATTCCATTGATGAGGAGTGGACTTGGGCTCAATGCCTTGGATTTGCTCAACATAATTGAAATCATGTCTTGGAGCGTTGGGCCTGCGACCTCATTGGTTGGGACAAAGATGGGGAAAGAATGATTCTCATAACGATCACAACATCCAGCGGATTCTCGTTTGTAAAACTCGTAATTTGCTTCGCGGATTGTGAAAGGTTCTTCTCGCGTGCATTGTCGTCGACCACAATTGCAGTAGGATGAGTAAAGGAATCCAGTTGTGTGAGCCATTTCAGGTAGAGATTTATCCCTAATGAAGGCAAAAGTAATTAAGGTTTTTTGAGAAATTAAAATTTAAATAAAAGATTAAATCTAAATAAATTATATTATTTATTATGGTCACATTTCAGGAATTTGGGTTATTTCAAGATGATTTCCAACAGCCACTCTGTGTAAACGATTCACACAACAATGTTCATGGAGATTTCTTGTTTCACATGATTGCCTTCCATTTTTCCAATATCTATTGCATTTCTCCATCAATTTATTGAGCCATGGAAGAATTCCAGGATTTCGGGAAATATTCCAATATAAGTTCATAGCTTTGGTCAGCTAATAAAATATAAATATATATTAAATAATTCAGATGTTTTTTATATTTTTTGACGAGTCTGAATTTTTTTAAATCATACCTTTGTCTCATGAACTTGACGGGAGTAAATCTCTGGAAGATTCTTTTGGTAAGCGGAATAAATGGATGAAAATGCCTTTGAGCAGAGAATTTCCAAATATTCAGAATCAACATTTGTAAATTTTTGAAACTGACACAGGTCCTAAATTGAGATGAATCCCAATTAAATTAAAATAACTATACCAAATTTTAATTTATTAGCGTTTAAATGAGCATATTAATATACCTCGTTGCTTTCTCCAACTTTAGGAAATAAAAAACTGGTTAGCTTTTCAAACACGCAAATCCATTGGCTCAGTGAAGGAATAACAAAAAAATGCTTGTGATCAGGAATTCTTCTGTTGTCGTCAGTGAAACCCCCTTCTTCGAGAGCAACTCTCGTGTGTCCAATGATGAACTCTTTGAATTGAATAAGCGTATCTTTCATCGCAGGTTTCACAATTGGTTGTCTCAATTGTCTTGAGCGTGGACGCGAGCCAGTACCATCCGTTTCGGCTGAAGAAACAAGCCGACAGGATTTTTCGATTAGGTTGAAATACGAATGACTCCTGTCATCTTCAGTATCCGTCCATTCTGCGGATTTTTCGAACATAAAGATGAACTCTTGGTTAGCTGGGATGGCAAACAGCGAATTGGCACTAAAATATTAAATGTTGTATATTACAAATATTTTCACGAGTATTTTAACCATGTTTCAAATAATATAAAGGTATGTGACTTTTACATCAATAATTTCAATTTTAGGTAGCTTTATCATCATTTCTTTTTTGTTATTAATTTACCTAATGTTTGTAATAATACGACATTTTCTCAAAATTTGGTAAATTTCATGTTCCAGGCGTTCTTTTTCGCTGTTAGTGGAATTTGGCAATAATTTAGAAATTTTACTTCCACTGGTCTCAGATTTCTCTTGCTCGAAAAGAAAAAGAACTCTTGGTGAGCAGAGTCTCCCATGTTCGACCCATTGCAATGGAACATTCTCATCAACTTCTCTTAAGGATTGAATAATTGAACCAGTTAAGTCTAACCTAGAAGGAAAAAAAGTATAATGCATTTTACATACTTTTACTTAAAAAATCACAGAAATGTACAACCAAATGATATTATAATATAATGTATTATTTATTATTATTATCAGATGTCAAAAATATAAAATATCTTGAACAACCTTACTGAGTCCAAGGCACGAAATGTGTAAATATAGCTTGTGTCAAAATTGCTTCCATTTGAAGACAAAATAAGAATATGTGATACGGAGAATAAAAGAAGAAGAGCTTTGTAATATTTCGATTTCAAATCTGAGCAATATGGAATGAACTGCTGTAAGTAAAAGACAAAATTAACAACATTTAGACAAGGTAATTATACTATAAGAAGGATAAGATTTATTAAAATTAGTTAAAAAGACAAAATTTGACACATTGAAATGAAATCCTTACAGCTCCATGAATCGTTTTGCTTATATTTTTAAAATCCTCGAGGCATTCTTTGGAATCAAAGAATTCATCTAAGTGTAGAAAGAGTGTTGATTCATCCGAATTATAAAAACCATCTATCACACATTTCTAAAAAAAATAAATAAATAAGATATTATTTTTTGAAGTCGATGTCCAATGTCATTCATCTCCATTTGATACAACAAGGTTTTTTTTAAATTAAAAGTCAAGTTACATTGTTTTCCATTTTCTTTCTCGGGACTTCATTTCTGAGTACAGAATCCCCTCCAGCCTCCTTTGCCTCGGTGGCCACTTCATTGTCTGATTGTTTCTCGGTGTCTTGAAAAAGTGCCGATGAGCCGAAAGTGTCAAGAGCTAAACTAAAAGCTCTTTTGTATTTCTTGCTCGAATGAAAGGACGTGGGTCCAAAAATAGTAACAACAACAATTGACTGATCCCGCAGTGCCTTGTAATTGTCTAGCTTTTGAACAATTGAATTTCGTATTAGTTGGTAGATGCCCGGGGATTCAAGATGAAACATTTGTTGCAGCACCGAAAAATAAAAACGATACTGAATACGGGCATAATAATCGGGGTTTGAAATCGCCAGAATACTTGAGTGACTTTCCACGTTTTATTCCCTTCCAACTCTAAAGTCTCAATTTTGGCCACATGCTTGTGACAAACGATAAATTTCGAATTACATTGTTCTGTTTATTTATTTTCTAACTATGTGTATAGCAAACTAACTTTAATATCTCTAACAAACTTTGTCGTTGTCTGATAATGTTAACAAATGTAGACATTATTAACGTCTGATCAAGACCTTCTATACCTGTCTGATATTTATGTAATATTATTAATTTTATTGTTAATGCATTTAAGTTTATATGAAAAATTGGATATAACTTCTAATTATTATTAGTGAACAATGAATAAATGACAATGTAAAAGCGTAAAGCGAAATTGTATTTTATTTAGTATTTACTTATAGGATAAATACAAGTCGATTTGCTGATTATTATATGTACTTATTTCTAGTCATCAATTATGTAATGTGTACACAAATAACACGTATAGTACATGAAACGGTTGTAATTATCATTTAAAATTATTTTAGTTTATAAATAAATAAATAATAAGTGATGTGTTTATGTAAATAGATAAATAATGCATTAACTGCTTTAAATGTATACCTCTACATTTGATGATTTAATACTAATGAAAAAATTTCTATATTGAAATTCATTGCTGAACATAATGAGAATTATTAATATCGTAGTACGATTAAAACTTATCCTTGTTTACAGACGGGTACGTAAATGTACAAGAAATGAAAACAAGGGTTGAGAGAGACGATATGTTAAATATGGTACAATTAATTTGACTTGTAGCCCTATACTGGTGTATGAACTGGCAAATGCTCAGCTTCGGTTATTGACTTGGTCCTCTTGAGAAGATTCTTTGCATTCGTAGATTCGCTACTTCCTGTCACACTCTCACTAATGCTCGTGCTGTTGCTTGCCGTGCCGCTATTGCAACTTTCTCCATCGTCTCCTCCGTTCAAACTCCCTTCATCTTCTTTCTTTCCAGCTCGTCCTGACATGAACGTCTGTAAATATTTAATAGAATTTAGAATTTCTTAAATTATTAATAGTCGATTTTGTCTTTTTAAACTTTTTTGGTTAACTAGAATTTTTTAACATTAATTACTTAGTATTTATTTCTAATTAGATTTCTTTAAAGAATCAAAATATAATATAATCTTACGTCTTCTTTGGATGAAGATGCTGTCGTCATGATCGTCATTACTGACTGTGGTCTTTGGGGTTTTGCTGGTAAGTGGTATGGAGAGGAAATGTCTCCATTTAGTGACTGACTTGCACTTCCGCCGCTGTATTTCCCTGGAAGACCAGGAGGAAGTGGGGGCGGCATGAGTGCTCCATATCCTCCATTGTAAGGACTTTCTCTCTCTTCTGACTTCCGCTTCTCATCTTCGCGCCTCGACTGCATATCTTGCTTAATCTTCAATCCGAGTGCTCGACTTAGAGATCCCTGTAAATCGATCAACATTGATCAGTTAGTCAAAAAATAGTATTTTTATCAAATACCTACTAGCATTAAACTATCCTTAAACATAATGTCATCGTTGTAGAAGATTAACATGCATGGTTATAAATGCAAGTTCTATAAAAGCCCTTAAGTCTATTTGCTATGCATTCCTGCATATATTGTTTTAATTTCAAGTTTACCTGAGAGCTTCTCCATGTGGAAAACTTCAGCAGCAATTAATAAGAAAACGTTAGTTAGGAAGGATAAATATTATGTATTTAAGATAGCACGTACAGTTTTAGAAGATAGATTAGCTGCCACAAGAAAGTTTTAAGCGATGAATTGCAGTAAATGAAGATGCTGCGTTGCAGAATGCGTAGAACTCGTGATCGTGACATTATCATTTTGATATCAAAAAGTGTCTTATAAATTATATGGAATGAATTAATGAATGAAAGTGATCCACAATTTGTTATAAAGATTTGAGTGGATTCAAAAGAAGAAAGTAAAGTATGTTTTTATAAAATTTTAAAATATAAGATACACTTTGTGGAGATTTTCAATTAATAAAAAATAATGTAAAGTATGATCATTTTATAATTTTATATTGCAAGCTGCGCTAGCCGCAAAACTACTCATGTTATTGCATTTTACTAAAAAAAATTACATACGATAAAAGTACTTTTCTATAGTATAAATTTTAAATCGCAATAACAAGATTTGAGTTACAAGCAGGGCAAAGAAGTTCAGTTGAAGTCACAAGACTTTGGAAATGAGAGATTTTATTACAGAATGCAGTGAATGGTTAATAAGTTATGTATTAGTATAATTTGATAAATTACTTTTTGGGCAAACAAGACGCTGTATGCCTGAATACACCAAGACACGAATCGCCAAAATTAGATTTTTCATAGAAAGAAGAAAGTGTTAATAATTTAGTAATTTGTACAATTTAAAGACCATCTTTCACCATTTGACAATTAGTTCAATTAGACGTGTGTGTGCTAAACTTTTTGGGTGATAGTGATAACAATATATCAGTAGTATGTACTTATTAGATTTCTGAACTATATGTTACATTATTATAAAGATTCTCATCCTTATTTAATAATATACGCATAGACACTATATCGTTCTAAAAGTAAAAGTAAATAGATTTTGATTTCGAGATAAAATGTGTAGTACGCGCAAGATTCATACAAAAGTTTTTGTTAATAATGACTAAACAACCTAAGTTCTGATTGTACTAAAGCAAAACAACTTCATTTAATACTCTTATTCTTATTACGAATATTTATAAATACTTGGTAAAACAGATATATTAATATAAAGGAAAAAATATTTTCTGCTTATATTATATTATGGTTGGTCTATCTCAAATTGGCTAGTCTTACTCTTAGACTCGTCCTTCGGCGGCTTTCATCCGAGCTTCGCCTAAAATTCTCGTTCGTTAAAGTGTTATTCCGTCCGAGAGAGTCGGCTCTCAATTTATTCTCTGCCGCTTGCATGGCCGGGATCCGGGATTTATTTGGAACGCGATATTGCTGTGTAATCTTTGCCCTATATTTACAAAGAATGTCTCTGTAGTAAACCGTACAAATAAAAGGACAAAAAACCCGAGTGGCATTTAAATTGATTTATCGCGGCGAGGGACAAGTGAAAAAGATTTGTGCGTACCTTGCTGGATTGAGGAGAGCGTCAAGTTCCGCATTCAAATGTCTCCGAATGATCTGCTTGGTGGGAGGAATTCCCATGGCCGAAGCAAGGGTATCACCATTGAAAGAAGGCTCAAGAACGGCAAAAGCCCCGTGAACTCCACTTCCTAAAAATTCAAATGAAAATTGAAATATAAAGAGTAAAATAACCAATCAAGTGCCTTCTGAATTGAAAAGGTAATTGATCCCTTTAAGGCCTTATTTGTACTTAATCGAGTGTGCGACAGAGAAAACATTTTAATTCCATTAAGGGGAATTACAAAGGAATTTGATTCTTTAAAACTTTAATTTACCTTTTAAGTTCTCAGCATACTCATTAAGATCTATAGATCGCGCCCATTGAACAAAGTGTTGATTCGTCCAGACTATTGGGTCCGTTTCACACTGGCGGCGCCGTTCGGCGAGTGACTATTAATGATCAAAATCCCAAAACATTAGATAACCCAATGCAACGAGATAACCCTATGGAAGGAGAGAAATAACAATAATAAGACTTGACGGCAGACCTGTCTGTCGTACGCGACAATTCGGAGCAAATGAACACCATGAGCAATGGAGGCTAAATGGAACTTTCGCGTGACGCCCAAATACTTCTCGAGGTCCTTCTTGCTCAGATGGTCGAGGAGTCGGGCGTCGACAAGGCAGCCGGCGAAATGCTCCGCGTACTATAATGTGCCCACCAGAGAAATTAATTCATTAAATCATTCCAAGCACTTTCATTAGAACATTAAACCTCCAAATAAGAGAAAAAAGGTCTGCTAAAGCATGAAAGAATTCTATGTTCTTTACACTTTCCTCTCCGCAAGCTCCTTCGCTTTCGCAAGACCTTTGGTGTTAGCAAATGTTTGGAATACCAGGGAAAACCGTAGAGAGAAGACAAAATTGAAAACAAAGCCCGTTGTGTATAAAAGGGGTTTGTTCCCTCTCCATGGCGAAGATTCATGAGATCGAAAGGAGGCTAGGAGATAAAGTGAAAATGTCTTACTTGAGGCAAGCCAATATCCGGAAGCCACTCCGAGCTGACCCACACGTGGCTCAATTCCACAATGCACGGGAAACGGACGAGAGCGGGATTCCGATGTTCCTCAATGGCCAGACGAAGTTTTTTTCGATGTAAAGGATGAGTGATCCCGAGCTCAGACTCGAGCTCCGAGTCGGAGAGCTCTAGCAAAACTTTGCCGCTCTTCACATTGTCTTGGCATCTTGATCCGTATTGTGGCATCCCGAGAGAGACTTCGATCCATGCCTGCACCATACCTGCTCTCCAGAGCTCCATTGGGAGCGTGGCTGCCTCTTCCAAGGCCCGCAACTTGTCTCCATAACTCTCTTGCTCCGTGAGGGGGGAAGGAGGGACGGAGCTCTGCGGTGACCAGCTTGTCCTTTGACTAGAATGCGAATGGAGTCCGTCGTACAGAGTCGGATCGAGCGTTCGTCGGTGTTTGTTTCGAGCGAACACTCGGGATATTGAGCCCCATGCTCCTTTGGCCCCTGTGGAAGCTCGCCCGGTCAAGTCGGAGCCTCCGCTGCGTCTTCCACTCTTTCGTCGAGCTTCAGCAGCCTCGGCAGCCAGGAGCTGTTCAGCCGACCTGTGAAAAAAGGAAAATTAATTACAGGCTCACATCCTCCTCGGGAATCGAGAGAGAGAACAAGGCAACTGTAACTTATCAATATTGTACAAAACTTGGAAATGGATTTTTCATGCTCGAGACACGATAACACACATACGATGAGAAAGTAGAGAAACCTAATAGTCTAGTGTAATACAGTAGAGCAAATAGTAGAACGAGGCTCGAGGGAAAGGTGAACGTTTGTTTAACCGGATTAATCAATTCGAGAGAAAAGGACAAACTAACCGAGAAAAAAAAACAAAAAGACCGAAACCCTTGTTTAAAAAATCTTGAATGAGAATTTTGGATCTTGTATATTTCCAGAGGGAAACTAAATTAGGTTTCTCATTTTCTTTTGACATGTGTAAACTGTAAACCATATTGCTATAATATATCATATTAAAATATAAAAGCTAAAATATAAGAACATAAATAAAAGCTTAAACATTTATGTTTAAATTGGCATACATTTAATTTGTTCGAAGACATTACCTTGAAAGAGCTGCTGTGTCAAGAGAGCGATTGAGGGATGAGAAAGACATCGGACCAGGGCTATCGCGAGGAGTGGCAAAAAGTTGTGGAAGAGTTGCCGTCGAGATGACAGACATTGAGTCCCCGTCTCCTGAGCCATCACCACACAAGTCAATGCTGATTGCTGTCAAAAGTCAAAAACAATGAATTAAGATAATGAATGGGAATGAATATATTACTATAAGTATAAGAAGTAAAAGTATAAAATGCAAGAAGTATTTACTAAACATTTATTCTTTTAAGATGTCCATGCAAAAGTCATTCTCTTAATTGACGCATCCTTTTTAAAAGTCGTTGGTAAGAATAAATACATTTTAAAAATTAAAGTGAATTGAGTAAATTGGTGTAAGTTGTGAAGAAAGGAAAGGAAGTACCTTCGTTGGCGGAGTCGGATAAATTGCCTGTTGTATGGATGCCTCCAGCAGAGTCCCTGTCAGAGCTGAGTCTGAC
This sequence comes from Neelides sp. FZ-2019, assembly GCA_009869795.1. NCBI lineage: Eukaryota > Metazoa > Arthropoda > Collembola > Neelipleona > Neelidae > Neelides > Neelides sp. FZ-2019. Next base: position 36,254 of record VJMY01000160.1, read on the forward strand.
GCCAGAGTCAGCCGAGCTTCCTCGGTCACCAAGAGTCGCGTAAGTGGCCGTAAGGGATGAGACAAGTGAGTAGTGGGACGTTGGGTTCGTGCTTTGACTCGACCGGTCTGGCTCCGAATAAATTCCATATTGGGCCAACTGACGCTTCGCCTATATGACAGAATATTATATTTACTACGTGTGCGAGATAAACATGGATAGTTAGGAAAAGACAAAATCAAAATGAATGGTTTGTTTATAAAGTCAAAAGATCATCCATTCATCTCACGCTTCTCGCCTTGACATGTCTGAGTTGGAGATTGACCTAATTTAAATGTCTTTCCTTGAAATGAGTGTATTATTGTAAAGTCGGTCGTCAATGAATGAACGTCTTTTTGTTGTCATTTGACTGGAAAGTAGCGCTAGGCTATAGGATTGCCCCACATAATTCTCCCTTACTTCGTGAAGCTCTTCTTGCATCTGCTGAACCTGGGCTTCTCGGAGGTTGAGTTGAGTTGCCAGGGCAAGTCCACGCTCTGCCTCGTCCCTGGCATGTCGGAGGATATTCCACCGTTCTCGCTCCGCTTCGTCTCGCTCAACTGCTAAGCGCTGGAGCGCCGTCTCGCTCTCTCTCATCCTCTGAAATAATTCAAATGTCAGAATATCCGAATTCCCATGCCTGATAAACTTCTCCTATTATCACTTGTCAACAGGATAAGAAAAGAAAGTGGGGAAGACCCGCCTTTTCGCTCTTTTTATCCACTAAATTCCATACCACTTCCCTAAACAATGAAATCGAAAACAAAGCCTATAGCCTCAAAGAACAACACTCACATGTTTGGAATATTTTATTTATATACAGAAAACTGTATCTGTCTATGTAGAATAATACAATGTACTTATACATGAGTACAGTGTTTGGCTTATGCATTAAAATCAAAGAGCATGGGAACATTCTTTGGAATTCTCAAAGGAAATCCTCAACCGCGAGCCCAACCCACTCAAAATAAATGTTGATTTTGTGAGAGACTCAAATAATAGATGGTAAATTTTAACAAGGCTACATAACTACTACACATAGCTCTCTTTATCTTCCACAATTGATCGAGAAAGAAAACTTGGGAAGCTTTCAAATTTGAGAAGGTTGCAGGAAAAATTGCACGAACACGCGCTTGATAATGTTTGCTCATTTAACAAGGATTGAATACGTACCTGTTCATAGTTTCGTATGAAGTCTCGGAGCTCTTTCTCCTTGTCTTCTAGCGTTGTATAAAGTTCCTTCATTTGATTGAGAAGTTCGAATTTTTCGGCCTTTAGTCGCTTTCGATCTCCTTTCAAAGCTGAAAACAAAAACAACATGAGGAATGAGGTTATAGCTGCTATAACTTGACATTTAGTTGATATTTAAAAACGAGAACTTGGTATATGATACGGTATTCGAAATTTTGTTTTTTCCTTCCCTCCCTCTTTTTTGAAGAATTCAATTCGAATTAATTAACATATTGATTTAAATATTTATTTGTATCTAATATGGAAATTTTTTAAAAGAAGTTGATTTTGTTCGTTTTCGTTGTAATTGAATTTAAATTTAATATCAGATTATATAAATAAATTATAAGAAAAAAGATTGAAATATCATGCTGCTTTATTTTTTCTAACAGTGTAAAAGAGGAAAAATCCACTTTGTTTTGCTTGCAGGAGGAATGATGAGAAATTGAAGAGAAAATGACAGTTTGATTATAATTCCCAACGCCTTGCATTACTTCGGCGAACCCCCCAAGAACTTTTCTCACCTGAAAGAGCTTCTTTTGCATGCAAGAGTTCAGTATGAAGGTCTTGCGGTTCCTTGCTGCTCCCGCCCGTCGAGTTTTCCTTTCCTCTCCGAAGTTCACGCTGGAGTTCTCGGTTGTGTTCCATTAAATTCTCACATTCCAGCCTTAGCTCACTCATTGACATTTTTGATAAATCGAATGTTCGTTCGGGCTCTCCGGAATCTAAAATGAAAACAACATTTCATTTTATTGGGCGAGAAACATTTCGAATAGAATGAATGAAGGATACACGTGCATGGAAAAAGTCAACGTGGTTAATAGGCTTTTATTGGAAAATAAGTGTCTGACATGACACATGACTTGAGTCAAAAGATCAGAAACACAAGAAAAAAAAGAAAAAAAATTTTAATGTTAGAAATTAAATAAGTAGTAAACCAAAAGTATTAATAACATTTAGGAGAACTATTGCGAAGAAAGTACTGACTCTGACAAAAGTATTTATAGTTCATATTAAATATTTATTTCAATAGAGAGGGGATGACACGAGTTTGGCCGTGTATTGAAGAAATGGAGAAAGTCGGGAGAGATGAAAGAAGAATTCACTCACCATCGTCTGGGTGGGAGCTGTGATAATGTCCGGTCGTCCCATTGCTCCCACTCGTCTGCACCCCATTCACATGTTGGTGGTGTGCATGTGAAGGGCTCTTTTCCTCCGGGAACCCATTGTTTGGAATTGGACTCGAAGTAGAATTTCTTGACAAAGCCATCATCTCGTGGTTTGGGGTCGTGGGGGTTGAGGGGGGCGAATTGAGTTGAGAGATTCGTTTGTTTGTATCGCTGAGCTCAGCACGTAATAGAGCCATTTGCCGATGGGCCGATTGCAAGTCTCCGTCAAGTCGTCCTGCCAATGCTTTGTTCTCTTCTACCATTTTACGGAACTTTCCCTAGAGGATAAATTTGGTTAGGAGTGATAATCATGGACTAAAACTAATCTCCCTCTTTCTTGTATTTACAACTTATGCTGTGTATCAGGCTTAGAGATTATTTCATATTTCTCGGTTCAATAGAAAGAAATTACTTTTATTATCTCATTTAAGGTTTAGACAATATTACATAGTAATTACCTTATAAGGACTTTATGGTTCGTAAATAAGTTTTTGAATAATAATTATAATGTAAATTCTCCCATTTATGACTTCTTTAAAGGCTCATATTGAATTTATCAATGAAGGTATTTCTATAATCGGTCAAGTCGGCACTTTAAAGCTTTAAGCCAATCAGCTTAAGGGATCTTAACGAGTCGCTTCATTTCTCAAGAACAAAGATTCATTAGCTTCGCCCTGCTCACTCTGCTCTCATATTTCATTCCGAGAGAATGGTTCCTTAACATTGTACTTTCATTAGGACTCTCGGCTTTACAGCTCCCTTCCCCGAAGCTTAAATTAGATTGAACTTGATTGAATGACTCCATTGAACTTCCTTATTCTCGTCATTGTCTATTGACAAAAGATCCAATATTTAATATATGCACATATGGTTGGATAATAATGTTCACTCTTGTTGAAAATAATTATTTATCATTCATTTTAATTCATGATTTAAAAATTAGAAAATAAGTCGAAAATAAAAAGAACAAAATAAAAATATTGATTCGTATTTTTAGAAATGTGCTGTAGTATATCATTAGCTAACTGTGAAATATTTATTTAGTGCCAAGTGATTTAGCGAATTGACTCATCTCTTCTGAGAATATTGGAATGATCGAGGAGAAGAGTAAAAGCGAAGTTTTCTGGGAATTAGTTGAGCTAATTTAATAAAGAACGAAGGGGAAATCCGGAACGAGAGAAGGGTTGGCATAATTATATGAAGTTGAGAAAGTATCTCTTCCGCTCTTTCATTATACCAACCAGTACATGGATCTTCTTCGGCTCTCTTTTAGAGAATTAAGTAAGAGGGTGAAAGGAGGCGGGTTCATTTCACCATCTTATTCCCATTCTCTCTAATACTAGATAAGATGGGAAGACGAGGGGCGAGCTTCTGCTTTCCCAGTCTCGCTCCAGAAATGTAATGAACCATGCATTACTTTTCCCAATCTCCTGAGCCAAGAAAGCCCCCCTTAATGCCCTTAAAGTATATTAAACTTTAGTTTGGACCATTTTCTCTCAAGGTTCTTGTTTGTGTATTGATGCAACATTTTGTTCCTATATTCGCTCAGTCACCCTTGAAAAAATTCGTCATTGATGTTGATGAGGACAAAGTTACTCGTGTAACAACTATACTATTGCGATACAAATGAAATTTTTAAACTCCATAAATATGTTTTATATTTATTTACTCGCATTCATATAGCGTCTAACTATAAGGCAAAGTTTTGTTCATTTTTATGGTTAGTTTCATTTCTCACACCATTTTTGGGGACCAAATTGACAGCTCTCATGATATTGGAGAATATTGAGTTGAGAATAAAGAAATTAAAGAATACTCTAATAAATTTAAGTGCGACGCTTTCATAATCATGTCGTTAAAGTGTCGTAAAAAGCACTGTATATTCTTTAAGTGTTAGCCATAAATTTGTAATTAAATTTTCATGTCCTGCTTTTTGCCCATACACTATTACACATATTGTAGATTTATACGAGTGCTAAAAATTATAAATGCCAATAGCAGGCAAAGTGAAAAATTAAAATTTATTAATAGAAAAATACAGTTACTTATTCAAATTGTGCAAAGTATTTATGTTCTTTATAAATGAAAAAAATAATTAATTTGAAAAGTTGATTACTTGAGCATCTAATAGGAGCCTTCGCATAAGAGACATAGAAGTCTTGAATGCCTCTCGATATTTGACGTCCCCATTTTTCCCATCGAGTTCAAGATGAAGTGCCTCAGCATCCGGTGAGAAGACAAAAGAAATTATTTGGTCATTCAGTGAGTCAAGTGACTGGATCGCTGAAACAAAGAAAAGAAGTTCACATTTAATTCAACTCAATGAATCTGCCCTCGTCTCCTTCCATTCAAGGGCGAAACTGAGGTAGTTAAACTCTACTACCATCCTCGAGTCTAATCTCACAGTTCGTAATTAACAAACTTTCCGTGTGAAATGACATTGTGAAGTTCTAAAGTGCAGGTGGAAAAGAAAAGAAGTGCAGCTTCATTTCATCACATTTGATATGCCGCATTATACCGTATTATACTCTGGTATTATATACCATCAGAGTATCATTATGTGTAAAAACCTACCATATTAATATTCGAATTCCGCTATAAGAGAGTACCTATACATCTACTTCAAAGATGTACGAAGGGAGAAAGAGATGATAGAACATTTATTACCCCATGCGACTCCTTGTTAAGAAAGAGATGAAAAGGTCTCGTGCATCTCGAGACGCCTCAACTATAATTAGGAACTTGAACTTTCTGGCCATGTTAATAAAGTGAGAGTGTGAGAGAGACTTCGTTTCACATCCCTGCTAATGTCGCGATGAGTAAATATAACTGTTGCTGATGTACACGTTGCATAAATATGTAACACACGTTTCAGGACAATCTCAAGATACATTCCAGAACCTTATTAAATGAACTACAGGAATATCTAATATCTAAAGTATCTCTATTACTTTTTATTCTATTGAGCATAAAAATAGAGGAATACTTTTCCATGTCGTGGGTATAGCGAGCTGTGTTGGAAACCTCGGTTTTTCACACATTCTTGATGAGTCAAATGTGCAGACGTTGAGCTCAATGTTATGGTATGGGTCTGTAAATGTGGTTTTGGTTTCTTTTGGAATGAGAGGGGTTTGCTTGGCCGTGGCCGAAGAGATTATTCAATGTCTGAATTCCTTGTTAGATATGCATGATACTCATAAGTTCTTTTCAACAACATACTCATATTTTGAGCATAGAGGACTCTTGATATCTTATTTAAGGGCTCGTACTCAACGAAATATAGGATCATACCTTCTATTAAGTACTAAAGTCAATTTTTGGTCACATGAAAATATCTTTCTTGGGATGTTTTATATAAGAGGAGGATGCATGTTAAGGGTGAAGATTGATAGTAATGCATTGAGGTCTATTCTTGGGGGAGACTCTTCATCATTTCCTAAGAAAAAATATTCCATTAGCGCTCTTTTCCTCAGACTCAATAAATTATAAAAGCTCTTCCGCTCCGATCCAAAGACCTACTCAATATTAGAACTTTTTGCGAGTTAAGATGAATTGGTAGAAATGCCTATTATGGCTAATCTTTTAAATAAATTTGCTGACAGGCCAGAAAAGCATAGGCAAAAACCTGGCTTTATGTGCATTTAAATCATGTATGTTAGAAAATGCATTCTAATTAATTTATATTTTTCAAAGTCTTCTCTACATGAACGAATTTATCATATATTTAAGATTATCAATTATTTAATAAATTCTAACTGATAGTCAGATTAAAAAGATTAAAGTAACAAGTTTTTTTTTATCTAAGCCAAAAATAAATCGCCATCGAACTCTACCCAAAGTGTAGTTTTTAGTGATATTGAACAAAAGGTTGGTATAATGTTTTAAAGTGCGCTATAGTTAAGTTAGTATATCAATTTCCGTTTTCTACTTGTAGAGGAGTTAAAAGGTTTTTAAATGAGGAAAGAAAGCTGAAATACTTCCTGTTCCAAAACTCAACGAACAATAAAGAAATTGAAAAGAAGTCCATTAGGCCTATAACTTCATATACTAAAAGCGACCAAACGATAAGATTAAATGATCCTGGAACTTTGACGAAGGTCTAATCTACCGACTTGAAATGATTAAACGGACCGCCAATCTTATGCTTTATTATGACTTTAAAGTATAATCACAATAATAAATTAAATAATATTATTGTAGAAAATAGATTCGTGTTTTCGAATCATTTTTCTTATTCTTATTTGCTAGAGAATGCTTCAATTCATGCCAAGTAGTGCTGTTAAACGCCTAGCCGGTTAACCTTGGTCAAAATCTTTAGCCGTGCCGAGCCGTCTAGAAGTTCAAGCCGAGCCGAGCCGCGGGTATTCAATTTTTCCTAACTTTGTTTTTTATATATGGATTAAAAAATCTAATAAATATAGCTTATAAAACACAATTAATTTAGGGTTATTTTCAAAGTTGTAAATTAATTTTATATTGATAATATTGATAAAGTAGTAAAGTAAAAAATTAATAGTAATAATTTATATAATCTAGCATCCGTATATTAGGAAATGCTCTATATCATATAGAGAATTTCCCTATTTTTACCAAAAATCGGCTAGCCCAAGATTTTCGAGCCGGTCAAGCCGATGGAAATCTCAAGCCCAGCCGAGCCGAGCCGAGCCGACCACCAAAAAACCGAAGCCGAGCTGCGGCTAGCCGATTAACAACACTAATGCCAAGTATTAGGTTGTTTTCAATGAAACGTTATGGTCATTTGGAAACTGCACAAAAAATTCAAAAAATGACTTAATTTGCCAAAATATTTGGACAAAATGGGAAATTTTTGAAATTGATGTCAATTTGTATTTTAAGATGTTGTAGTTCAATAAATTAAATGCAGTTTCCAAATGTTCATAACGATTCATTGAAAACAACCTAATATTTCAAACGTAAGTATATTAAGTAGTAAATACGGAATCTAAAGAATTAATTTGGACTTTCTATCGCTTCTCCTTGTATTTTATTCTTGTACGCATTTCTTCGTAAGGTGCTTCTCTTAATATAATTTAGTTAGACTTTATCGACCAACAGATCGAGGCACTCTAATTACTATTTCAACCGACCGACCATCTTTTACGTTAGCCACGACCTCAACTGCATTTTTCATTTGATTCCTCTTTAGCGATTTACCCATGGACCAGCAGAGATAGAGATATTAAATAATTTAAGGATTCAAGTTTTACTGTTTACAATTTGTATAGAAACTTCACAAAACTCGTATAGAGTAACATGAAGGCATTTAAATTATACATGCAATTATATAGTTTAATATTGAAATAATTACGAAGAAATGCTTTAAATTCATTTCGAATAAAATTTCATTAGCAATGCGACTTATTTTTTTTAAAAGACAAAGTCACATGATGGCTAATCGTTCATTTAAAACATTTAACAGTTCGTAGGTGCATTCTTTAAAGCGAATGCGTGCGGAACTCAAATGTTAAGCCAATTAGCGTATTTCCGGAACAATTCCAATTAGAAGATTCTCCTAAACCAAAACCTCAAGTTCATTAGTGATCCTATTTATACACAGTATTATTTCTTTTAACCAAAAACTATTTAATGAAAATAATTTGTTTAAATGTGGCCGAAAGTACTTATTCTTTGGTAGTTTTTATCTTCTAAGTTAAATAAGTATATATAAAAATGTGTTTGCTAATAATTTAATGATTCACGTTTTACTATATGAAAATGTTTATTATTTCTTCTATCTCGTAATTGTTAAACCAGATAGTGTAAATAGTTGGTAACTATTCTCAAAGATAATTTTGTAAAGAAATGTATCATTAACCGCTAATAGCACAAAAACGTGTGTGGGTTGAATGTATAGCTTTGTTGTTTCAACTACGGACCTCAAGCTAAAATAGTTTTTTTTAGATAATAAGTGAATCGTGCAGTGAGAATTATCGTTGACAATCTTTACCACACCACTACAACACAAGTCACGAGAAACCCATTAAATAAAAGAAACGAGGATCGTTTCAAAAAATAAAATGTAACCCCAGTGGAAGTAAAAACGAAAAGAAATAATTCTATGTTCTTACTATCTTATCTTTTCGATTACTTCTGATTTTTTTATCAAGTCAGGTGAAAGAAATTGCATAATCCCGAGTAAAAATACATCCTTATACACATAAATAATCTACACTTATATAGTTCAAGTTTTGACTTTCTTTTTATATAGTTTTGCATTCAAGAAGGTACTATTCGTAGTAAGATAAATGAAATATTTTCTTTCTTTACTTTTATTTGTTTTGAATATGATTTATATTTTAAACAAACACAATTTTATAATGATTAGTTTATCAGCTTAAAATACCAAATAAACTCTTATGCATGTGCTCCTTAACTTGAATTATTCAACATGTCATTTTGAATTGCTTTAAGCTAACCTTTTTCGAAATGGGCATTTTGCTTTGCGAAGGCATTTGTGAAGGCTGTCACAATCCGGGAACTGAATTCCCCACTGCTATGAGCCAGGGGCTCTTCTTGATCTGGTGATGAGTTAGTAAATATAATGGGGATCGGAGCACCCGATTTTCCGCTTCTGTTCCCATTCAAAGTCACTTTATCCTCTGATGATTTTGTGATCTCAAGTTCCTCTTTTTTGGGTCTTTCTTCTTCAGGAGACTCCCCATTTGGTATGCCTCCGCTGTCTTTCATCTTTATTTTACGCTCTTTGGCTTATTCCTTTCAACGCAAATCTCAACTTGGAAGTTGGAGAGAGGATCAATCACCCCAAACTCAGGCAATGAATACCTGAGAGAAAACACTTCAAGCTCAATAACGTGACGAACCTCGAGCACAAATGCACAGTGTCAAACAACTTGTCGTATTTTATTGACTTTTTAAATTATTCTCATCGTAAAAAAGAATACATTTTTCACTCATTTTGCAATGTTATTATTTTTTTAATAACATTTAGAATCTCATTTGTTGATAAAAACAAGATAAACAAGAACTATTTTGCAGAGTAATTCAATCTCTAATTATTTTAAAATACAGTTTAATGATTCGATATTATGTAAAATATACATCAACTATTGGTTTAATTTTTTGCACTATAGTTGTTATTACCTAACTACTTTTTATATAATTTCAATTTTAGCAAGAACAAACAAAACGGCTAGGAAAAACGTCACGGAGCACTTTAAGTACTTCACTATCAGTTAAAGAATCGATGCACATTATTTATTAAAGATACGTCTGAAAAATGAGTGCAGTCGTCTGAAGTGAAACCAGGAACGAATTGATTCTCACCCAGCAAACACATTTGCAAATTTAGAGAAAGATTGAAACACAAGAAGAGTTTTAGCCTTCGCATACTTGGCGAGTCTGAGAGTAAATTTGGAAATGAAAAATATCCGTGTTTGTGAAACCCTCAATAATGGAGGAATGATGATTACGGCGGTTTAGTTTCGCGTCTTAACCCTCGTCCCACCATTTGTCAAATGAGGCAGATCAACTGTGTTCCTCATCCTGGCCTCTTTCCTTTTAGAGAAGCCTTCATTTGCTCTTGTACTCTTCGCCCTTCTTACTCAGAAGGTAGATGAACTTGTCTCGGGGAACTCCACAACGGGACTCGCTCCTCCTTCAATCTTTTCCTTACTAGTATCACTATACACGCTTGTGTAATGAGTATGTATGATTGGACTAGTATCTTCCACCTGCTAGCGAGTGTACCTCAACTCCGCAACTCTTTACTATTTCTAAGCCCACTTCACTTGTCCCATTCTTCCTCATTAACAGTTTCTTCGAAACCCATTTCTCTTTTTCGTCAAATGACACACAAAACTTGTAGTCGATGATACTTCAACTTCACTTTGAATTTTGACTATGCAAACTCTCAAAACTAAAGTGTTTCATACACTTTTAAGTTTGTTAGTATAAACACCCAATATTCTTTGTATATATCTTTTATAAGAATAACAAGATATATAATTATACTTTTATATTATATAAAATAAACGTAGTGAAAACTGTGTGTCATTTTTGTCAAGATGTCTCAATTTGGAGACATTTGAATTAAAAGGTCCTTGTAATAGTAGAAGAACATAAGAGTGGATAAATCAGGACAGTGATTAGAGTGGGCCTTTTATGAACCCGACTTCTGTTTTCGGCCCCTCTCGCCAATTTGGGACGATGCCATCGATGAAGGATAAAAGGGCCGGCTCTGTTTCCATCAAATTCCTTCGATCCTGATCAGAGTCCCATTTCCTTCAGTTTAAGCTCAAAAATACACATGTGTGAGTTGTTGAGTTATTCACAGCCTCGTTTGTATACTCGTCTGTAGTACTCATATAGTAATCATATAGTGATCGACTCGGTCTGCGACAGAGACGCTTCTCATGCCAAATTCTGAAGGGTGTCTTCAATAATCTATCTCCTTCACTTCACAACTCTGCTTCATCCAACAAGCATATGTGCCTCCGCTGGCCCTTGTACTCTGTGCAAGAGCGAAGGTATAATAATACGGAAGAGCCACTTCTCACTATGTTGGTAAATGAATATCCATTTAGTTTCTGTCACCTCATTTAACCTTTTAAATTTCTCAGGAAGGGAAACTGACTCCTTTTCACTTGAACTGCACGGAAGGGAGTAATTTGTAATGTACTTCAATCCACTTCTCACTGAATCGGGGGAAATGATCCAGAGAAGTCTCTTGGACCAACACGTGCAGAAGTGAGTGTGCGAATGTGTTTGGCTGGCGGATTGCTCTTTCCAATCTTTTCACTACAGTTATACGACGATAAGAGCTTTATTGAAATTAGCTAGAGAGAAGGATATGAAGAGCCGAGTATATTGTTCTATATAGGCAAATCTAGTAGAATAAAAGGCCTCGAATCACCATCTATATTGTTTTCATACGAATAACCTTCCACTCATTGAAGACAGAGTGTATGACTGGAGTTTGAACGGAGAGATACAAATGGAGTTTCTGGTTCGAATAAAATGATGTTTATACGGGTTCTAAATGTGACGGAAAGTGTTTTGATTTGAATCCTCTTCACGCTTTTGTTTGCCTTGTGGCTTTCTGCCTCTTTTCCGCCTCTAAACCCCCGCACACACACAGTTTGAGGAAGAAGATTAAGAGAGTCAAAAACTTATTACAGGCCGAGATCCATGGCTTTCCTTCACTATCTAAATGATGTCGAAGGCGGAGAGATGGGAAGCTGAGGGAGCTTCGGCTCTTAAAACTTGAGTGAAGCAAAAGTTTTTAAAGACTCTCTCTTCTACCTCTCCTTCCATGCTGTTCCTGTTCGAGCTCGCAGTTCTCCCCATATCCTTTGAGCTTCCACGAGGGCCTCGAGCCAAAAAGAGAGTATTATTTTTTCGGGTGCTACAAAAAAGGACCATCTGCTCTTGTCTTGTTCAAGGAAGGAACCATATTTACTACACTCACGGTCCTTCTCGGCCTCCATTCTTGAGGGTCTCGTCTTGCTCCCAAGTCATAATGAATACGCAAGGAGCCACCTTCTCTTTCTTATGAAGTTGTGTGCTTTCCTTCGGTTTCCTCGGGCCATTTCTCCCTTATTTTATTCAAACAGGATGAGCAGGACGGAGAGGAAAGGACGAAGGAATCACCTTTGAAATCTTATACTTTAATCTTAACAAGTATAAAAATACGTATTTATATGCAAGACCCTTAAGTTCAACAAGGTTCTCCTCACCTTTTCTTGGTGCTTAATACGCATTAAGTTGGTCTATGCTTCGAGATATGTGTTTGTACTCAAGTACCCTACCTACCTACTTCTGGTGTTTATAAATATTAAGCCCTTTAAGCACTATATTTTTATTTGTACTAAACCTTGGTTTACTCACCTAAACTCTAATCATTCCTTTCCTCTGCCAACCTCGTTCCTTCACCAACTTATATACACTTGGTCAAAAATAGAATTTGTATACAAATAATTTCCATTTCACCCGAAAGAGCAGCTTAAGAAAAACTTATATGATATACACGCGCTAATTGAAAGGGACGCTTATTTAAAGCTGTTAATTTTTTTATTTTCTTCCAAGTCGCTCACGATTTTATTTACTTGCAATAGAAGAGTTCTGACGTCGGTGGTAAATTAACATTGAAGTATACATTTATTGATTATTCTCCTTTTAGGTCGACCTGTCCTCTCCTTACTTACACGTCGACGATAACAATGAGCATGTACTTGAATAGAGTGGAATTGAAGTTTGTGAGGCTTTTATCTAAGAAACCGTCTGCAGGTCGCAACAATGGATTGGAATAAGTTTCATCTGCTCTCTTAGTCCACAAAGTTTGGGCTCAAATGAATGAAGAACACCTGGAGGACGGAAGTCTGGTCCCATTAATTTATATATTAGACTTTACAGTCTGAGACGTTTAATATCTATCAGGAGTTTTGCCTTTGAAACATTCCCTTTTAAAGTAAAGAAATTTCATCATGGTGAGAACTTTTCAATTTTAAGAGAATGATACTCATTTTCTAATGTTTCGTCAATTTTCATTTCCTCAAACCTTTCTCAACTTATGCATAGACGACGCCTCTTCCTTCTATAAGTATTATAAGTATTCAAATGCTCTCCGAGCTATTGAACTTGAAAAAAAATTGCAATTCGTTCTGCTTTTCGCTGCATCCGTGCCAAGTCAGTTAGGGTATGCAATTCCAAATGCATTTCATCCTTTGCATCAAACCCGTCTACACCTTTTATTTATTTTCAAAAGATTTTTGATATATTTATACCTCCACAAGGTTTTATAGATTGAATCCGGTATTAGGAACACTTAGAGAGCTCTCCTGTGTTTTATTGAGACTTCAATTTCATCTTGTAATATGATTTACACGACGGCAACAGAAATAAAACCGGGAATGCAAATCTGTGCTCTCTATAACAAGATTTTGGCCCAAGTGAGAAGAATCCGAAAGGAGGAAATGAGATATATTTAATAAGAATTCGAGCAATTTTTCTTCAGTTTCCCCAACCTCCCATCTGCTTTGATAGATAAATCTGAATTTTGATAAGGCTAGGAGCCTAGAAGCACCAGGCGCCCTTTCTTTTATCCATTATATATTCCTCTTCCTCTCAACTTAACATCTCATAAATACGTAAACTTCTTTTGAACCAACTGATGTATACATAATCATCTGCATACCTTTAGAGTTGCATCCCACGAAAGTTACTATATTTAATGCGATTGCATTTATTTGTGCATACATGCGAGAAACTGAAAATGCAGTGATTCGAATTAGAGCATTTTCCCATTAAAGCTTCATTTTCCCAGAAATTTCTTTCACACTTTCAAACAGCCCCAATGTGATTCACTTGAGTTTATCCGAGTCATGGACATGATGAAATGTCCAAATGGAGTCATTTGGATCACATAAATTGGACAAAGGTCAACAATCAGGTTTTAGTATGATGATATTCTTTTAAATTAAGCTAGGAAAAATCATGATTGCTTACTCACTCACAATTCCCATAGGATTTTATTGGCAAAAATGAGAAGATGAAAAACTCTCTCGTTTCATGACTATTCCCATTGAATAAAACAAGAAGTGGACAATGAGAAGAAATCGCGAAAGAATTTTTCGCTATGTTGGAATAAACTCTTATGGTGAATGAAAAAGGTGTTCTTGAAACTTAAAAAATACATGAAGGGGAGTCGGAATGGGGAAAAAGGAAAATAGCTGAGGAATCTCCTCTTTTGCTTTCTTCAAAATTGGTTTGACTCTTCCGGTATTCTGTGAGAGAGAAACGAGATGGGATGGAAGTGAGATGAAAAGGAGGATAAACTCACGCTCTTGATCTTCACCAACTCAAGTGTTGAACGAAGTTATAGAGGGGAAAGGCCCATATCTTCCCCGCTATCACTTCCCCTTTTCTTCCCTGGTCGTTTAGCTACTTTTGCGGAACCAATTTTATTTCTTCTAGTCCCGATTCCTCCTCAATATTTCTCCAAACCCCCGTCAGTGCACAAGAAAAAATTGAACCAAAAAATATTCCGACTGCTCAGTCTAAGTATCTTCAACGATTGGAATTGAGCTGATTGTGCGTAAGCCACCACTCGAAAATGAACTCGAGCGGGTCTTGGGGCTCATCTGCAGTAAGATACTATTATGTTAAGGCATGGCCCGATATATTCTTCTCCCGGTATATGTTTACGTGTGTAAAGGAACCCTCGTGGATGGCCAAAGTATGGTAGTTGTAAAAGTATAAAATATAATGGAGGGGGAATGAAAATCGATAAAAATTGCCATCAAGGATCACTCTACGAGGGCAGAAAAGAAGGGAGAAGCGCCGAGTCGGAGGAGAGGGACGAATTGGAGACTCAAACAAGACTCTTAATAACTTCAAGGTCTCGGATATTCAAAAGACCTCTGCTTCCCGACTCTAACCCACAAATAATACGTATTGAGAGTGAAAGCTGAGAGGAACTGACGGGGCCAAGAACTACACAAGGAAATGCAACTTTCACTCATTTCTTTAATCGAACTGTCGAGGCCCTTTGCCTTTCGACTTCCTTTACCTTGAATAAGAGAATTCCAATTTCATTACAAAATTGTTAAATGCTCTATTATTTATATCATAAGTATATGAATGCATGATCAGCGACTCTTCAATTGGAAATCTGATATACCTACCTATGTTTATAAACAAAGGAAATTGAGAATATAGATTCTCATCTACCTAATATTCCATAGAATGCGTAGATTTTATCTATGCATAGTATTCCTTATGATCATACTATGCCCTGCTATTTTCGGCAATTTGTTAATAATCCAAAAGACCCGTAGGGAATGCTCCACAACACAAGCCATCGACATATTTCAAAGAAACCAAGCGAACCAAGTAATCAAAAAGTTATGTCGATTTGGCATCAGTTTGGTCGACTTCACCTTCCAGTTTTTCGTCTTCAGAAAATACAATGTTTGAATTCACTTATTTACTTTAGATAACAATAAGTATTTCTAATGAGAGCCTGTTAGTATTTAGTATATAAAATGCCAACGCTTTGTAGACTCCAAACATTATCAAATTACAGTATCTTAGTATTGAGTATTGGTTGTTCTATTTCGCCCTTCTTGGCTGAAATATTTTTGGAAACGGCAAGGGGTTTCCTTTGCCCCTTTACGGCATTTTTGTGTCTTCATAATCATCGTAAAAGTCACTATTAATTTCTCTTATCTCGATAACCATTGACATTTAATGCCTCTTTTCTCTTCATTTGTCAGCCAAACCACTAAAACTTCTCAGGTCTTCCTATAATGCTTTCTTTGCTAAAACAACATTTCAATTCTCTTTTGATTAATATCGTATACCACAACCCCTCATCGCTGTCATCAATAGCATTAAAGCTGACTGTTTTCTTTTAATTATTTATTTTTTTTATTTTTAAACTTTAGCAAGAAAATTGAATGTAGTATAATATCCAAATCCAAATAAAGTTTGTTCGTTATTCAAGTTCAAACAAAAATTCATGTTGGATCCTTATTAGGCCATGTAACTACTTACATTTCTTTAAGTAAACATTTATATTAATATTTAATCGAGACATTAATAAATAATATATAAGCTTAAACTTAGCATTAGAGGCATGGCATAATCTCACAAAATCAATTTTTAATCCACCCTCTTTTCATATACCAAGCCATTTTTACCTTTATAATACACAGAAGTAGGTATATCACGAAATTTATTCTTCACCTGTACGTTCCAAAGCTTTTGAAATAACATTCGCGTATTCAGTTATTATTTATAATTTGTGTACGATTCATATCTAATTTTTACAAACTAATGTAATACAAACAATGGTAAATTATGAAAATTAATGTAAACATTTTAAAGATAAAACTTACGATCAGTAAGTTCTCAAATTGAGGACCTCAATACTAGCATTACTAGCATATTTATATAATTAATATGATCATGAAATGATCGATGTGTTTTAGGTTGGTCCGTTTAGCTTATTTGTTTGTCATTTATCATAAAATGTACATTTTTAAGAGCTTTGACATTAAAGTATTTATCATCCAGTAATAAACATTAATGAATACTTAAAATACGACGTTGAGTCTGATTAATTGACAAATAGGCAAATGAGCCTTGTTCGATTTGACACGGGACAATTATGTTTTTCCAACGATAGACAAACTTTGTCATCACCTTGTTCAATGCATAAATAAATGGGATTCATTTTTTGTAAAAGGATTTCTTAGCAAGAAACTTATTTAGGATTAACTAATTAGCAGAGTGAAAAGACATGTGAGAGCATCGCTATACCTGAAATGAGATTTCGATAGTAAATCTTGCTGCCTTTTTCATTCATGTGACTATTGGACTTCAGAGGCACTTTGCTCTCAAGCTCATTCAAACTTTGATTTCCATTCACTTTAGCATCCAAACTCCATGGTTTGGCTTCATCAGTATTTCCATTTGAAAGGACCTCCATTCAAAAGGTTGAATCACAATGTCCTTTTAAAATTGTCACTACGTTCTCGTAAAGTAAAGGAGCATTAGTGTAATGGACTAACGGTATATCTAAGTGAGTCTTATACCATGTAAGCAAGTTTTGAGGGAAAACATGAGTAGAGAATCATGTAATATGGAATTTCGTGCCCCCAGGTCAATACTTTTTGATCAATGGGGGTAACAGGCGTGGACTCAGGGGTGGGAATAATAAATTAGTAAATTGAGAAACAATTATTCCGTGTCTAATGGGACCACAAGGAGGCGGGGGAGGGAGGGCGAACCTTTCCAAACCCAAAGAGGTGCATGGAGGTTCTCTCGTGCCAAAGCGGAATCCAATTATTCTCCGATGACTCATCCAGCCGACGACGAAGACCGGGAAGGAAATACGTAGAGTGGAGGGGTCGTAGTGGAAAATGAGAGAGCCGGACTTGTACCTAGGCAGTCTTCCGTATAAATAAACTGTGTGGATTTCGGAGCCGGGTATGGGGCCTAATTCCTAATGTGGAGGCACAATACAGTTGATGGGCCTTCTCGTTCTCGTGAGGTGGAAGTTGAAGGAGTTGCTTGGGGAGAATGTAGAATGGGATCCCGGGTTTCTCCCGAAGGAAGAGTGAATATCGGGGAGCTCGTGGGAAGGACCAGGGCCCTATATATGGCTATAACTATTAAAGAGACACATACAGGGAGTATGGGCTGGAGAAGGATGAGATTCTCTCCCCTTCCCACTGGGATTCGGAAGGGAGCGTTGGCGAGAAAGGAGGAATACTTAAGATTTTCCTACGCCACCACACTCTCCGAAGAGCAATTCTACCCTCATGTGTCTTCGTCACTCGGAAACTCTTCTACAACTTTTTCTGGCACATAGGAGTCCAAGGGCAACTGGCATTAGGGAAATAACTCCACAATCTGACGGCTACTTCCCAAATATCTTTCACTTTAAACTGTCAAAAAACGGAGACACAAGGAGTTGAAATTCAAAGGATTTATCCATTTCACTTTCAAAAACTTTTTACATCTTTGTTCGAAAGAAAAAAGGGGAAGAAATATTCATTGGCTATCAGTATTTAAACTTTTTAGTTACAAAAAATTAGGTGAATATGAATTGGACACTTTATGGATATTCGAGAATTTCCGTTCGGCATCAGTGAGCCTCTGGTGTGAACTGAGCTCAAGGGCTTCCTTTACCTCAGTGTGTATTAAGAGAGGCCCTTCATGAACAGCAGGAGGGGTCGGATTGAACATGGGCTCGTTGAGCATTGAGTGAAGTGAGGTCGGTAATGGTGGCCTATTCAAGCACAAACTGACGTGCAAAATAAAAAAAAGTCCCTCGGAAATGAAATTGGACCGAAGAAACAGGCATATAAAAGTCACATATTGAGTATATACCCTTACCCTATCACTATTATATCATCTGTTATAATACCTTCATATTTACTTTATAATATCAAATGTACCTTACCTATAATATAATAGTAGACCTTGCAAGTACCCTGAGGCACCTTAAGGGCCACATAGCATTATACAGCAATCAATGGCTGAAATTTATATGGCCTTAATTATTAACTTAAAGTTTCGTAATTTTTAATTTATTGCGCTATAATGAAGATTCAACTTATACTTGTCCATACTATTAAAAATTCATATTTGTAAACATGTTATCGGAATTACAGTGAGAATGAATATTTTCAAATTCTCAATGGAAGCCAAAAAAATCCCGGTAGGAGAAAAAAGGAACGACTATCATAAGCCAAAAAGGCTATTATTCGACAATAATTTACAATTAACATTTTGTAATTATTTGCTATTTCTTCATTTTGTTGATATTTTACTTAAAAACAATGCATTATTTAATCATATTTTGATTTTAATAAACGATTTTTAATTACGGCAAAAGTGGATTACGGCAGTATGATTTAATTATTACGACACTTTAAATCGCATCCTTTATCAATATTAAGCTTACATATAATATAATTGGTTAGGTAAACAGTCACTTTATTTCATCAAATTTAATATTTTCAAATTAAACACTCTGTATTTAATCAATGTATAATTTAAAATATAAAAATTTTGAAAACAAATTTGCATTATTTGCTCAACCATTTGGATTTGTTTATTGTCTATTTTGTAAAGAAAAATGAAAAAAATATATGAGCAAAGGCAATTCGAAGAATAAAAAGACAGCAAAACAAAAGAGCTGTGTTATGAAATGTGATGATTTCAATATTTGCTCAAATGCCTTATGCTCATATTGAATCTTTCCAAGGATCTGAGAATGTGACTTGGAGAACAGGATCATACTTTGACTTTTGTTTCGATGATCTGGCGGACTGTGAAGTCACATAAGAGTTTCTCCCAATGATTTGGTTATACCCACAAGGAGGGAGAGAAGTTCAAATCTTTCCATATCCATTTGAAACGTTAAGTACCATATTCGGTTTCTAGTCACGCTGCTCCTTCGTCACTCGTCACCTCAGATTCCCTAACTCCCCTCAAACTCCGTCGAAGACGACGACGACTGATATGGAATCAAGGGAACAATGCCTTCGATAGCCAGACGGATTGACAAGTTCATGAATGAGCCAAGAACGTGAGACAGCCAAATAAAGCCTTATTGCTTCTGATTTTATGAGACTTCCTACTCCTTTCACCTAAATGAGATGAGAGGAAATTGACATGAACATGGAAGAATATTGAAAAATTCCTTTATCGGGCCCTTTTAGGAAAATTCAATTGATGCTCTACTCAATAATACTAAAAATTCTTTTACCTGAAAATGACATAAAAAGACATTCGAATAAATAATCATAAAAATTGAATTAAATAAAAACATTTCTTCAACCTTTATTTATAATAGGTACATTATGGCATAAAACATTTGATTTGTATGGACAATTTATCTTCATTTTCAATGCAGCGAAGAATCTTATTCATTCATTTAATTAAAGCCTCAAATTAGAAATGAGGAAATGGATTGAGAGATTAAAATATATCACACTTATCCTTAGTCTCGTCTCCTCTTTTCAAACGAGAAGCAAATTACTTTTCTTGGCAAACTCTAACCTTAAATTACTCTCTCTCAATTGAGATAGAAGGACATGAATGGAGACAGCGAGACCCAAAAGCCCCTTCCCATTTACTAAATTGAACTTAACTTACTTTTCCTTTCTCACACTCTGGATGGATCTCCTCCTTTGGTAGTAGAAGCTACTGAATCTTCAACTCGGCCTGTAAGAAAAGATAAAACGGACAATCAATTAAAGCGTCAATGTAAATGTAAATCAAGCAATGTAAGCAAAGTAAATGTAAAGCAATGAGAATGAAGTGGATCCTCGATTAAACTAGTAAAAAAATTCAATGTTCTATAAAGATAAGAGCTCATTTTTTGCTCCAAAGTACGTACAGGAACGTGAATCCCTAATACGGTTATTCATCTATTGATTTTAAGAGATTGTTTCGTATGGATAACATCTTATAAAGTTATATCTTCTATTAGACATCTGCTTGTATTTTAACAATGTGTCTTTAATGTATTATCCTCGATTATATGTTCAATGTCAATATGAAATAGATTACATACATTCTACCCACGCTAAAATGCATGGGCGTTTAACGATAATATACCACTACTGTCTATTAGTGACTTCTACGAAGATTTTAGGTTAAGATATAAAGATGCACACGTATGGTCTAAAGGTTTTATGTCCAACAATTGTTTGCATTCTGGTTAACTAAAGGAATCTTTAAGGATGTGTGTGATGAAATTTAATCCTTTCTTGCTATGCTAAACGAGTCATAAAGGAGCATAAAAATTTTGAAAGAATTTCATTAAAGGCATAAATGAGGCTCATTAAAACTTATTTACGCTCATTTGAATTCCAAGATGTAGTGAGGTAGTTGGAAAGGAAGAAGGATAAATAAAATATTCTGCATATTTAGTTTTTTTTAATTAAAATTGCCTTCAAGGTACGATAAAGTACTTTATCAACTAAAGATATAATAGGTACCTATGTCTTTTAGCATACTTTGTCTATTATGCTAGGAAATTGACTTCACATTCTCAAAATTGCTTTTAACCACGAATTCTATTTAGCTCTTCGTGAAAAATTAAAGAAAATTTGGGTTGGTCAGAATTATGAATATTAGATTTTCAATTTTCTCATTTATATATATAACACAGTTATTCAATCGAAATTACCAATTTGACTTTTTGGGCTTGGTTAGAGATATTTGGGAAACCTCATCAGAAGAGTCTTGAAAAACAACAAGAAAATGAGCAAATGCCACACTCAAAAATAAATTACATAACTGTAAATGGACTTCAAAAACACAAACAAAAGTCTCTATTGAATAATCTTGGCTTTGAAAGTTTTCATTTGGAATTGTTTTTCGTTTCTTATTCTCCGTCCTTCTCTTCCAGCGACACTGTCGGGGTCCATATGATAATCCTCCTCAGTTGGACCTCCAAAAGTTCGACCTTTGGTTCTTGATCTTATTGATTAGGGATAAAGTTGCAGAGGATTGTGAGTTAATGCTCAGTTAAATGCGAAGAGAATCTCGTGGTACATAGTCGAGAACAAGCTCAAGACACTTTCAAATCTCCTCTTAGTTAATCTATAGTGGTTGAGAAAAGTGAAGCAGGATGAAGAGACTCCCCTCCCTTTCCTTTGTAAACATGGAAGAGAACTGGCTGAGTCGGTCGAGTGACTGGAGGATTTAATGAAATAAATGACCTCTAGGCCCCTATGTTTATTAAGTCAAGAGGAGGAGATTCATCTTTATTGCAGTAGGGACATAGGGTTTCTCCTTATCGCTCCCCGTCTCTCCCCAAACCATTCTTCCTTCGCTGTACACAACGTAACCCTCTTCTTCTGTTTCCTCCTTCACCTACAACTACAACAAACTCTCCGCTCTGCCGGTCCATCCGAATAGCCGAAAAACCTCTAACAGAGTCTTACAATGGAATCCTTCAACTCATCTTCCCTTTTTTCAACTTTCGAGTGCGCCACCAACGAACCGAGTCTTAAAATATTTAAATGCTCATGTAATCCATTTTCTTATATTTTTATTCTTATGGTTGAGTATAAAGTATATTATTGCACCTATTAGATGAATGTTCATTCCCCTCTGGTCCCTTTGAAAAGGCCTACTACTGTACGGTATATGTACAGATATAATATGCATCAACTCATAATCATAATCATAATTCAAGGGCCTTTGTAGTAGAAAAGAGCACAATGGAATTTCCTTCCATTCATTTCCACTCTCACTACTTTTTAATGGTTTTCTTATATCACCCGGTCTTGTCGATAACAATGAAAATTCATAGAAATAAGAAATCGTCCTAGAGGCCCTTTAATATGACCAACATTCCGTCGTTTCAAATCCTCTTTTACCACTCGACTCACCCCTTCAAATGTTCCAAATGGAGAGATATGGGTTAAAGAGATCTCAAAGGGGGTCTTAACCGCTCTGCTTTCTTTCTCCCATTCTCAAGAGGATTTATTGTCAACGATGACATTATGAGGTAATATCTAGTCATTATTAGGAACATTGAGAATTCAACTTTGCTCATACAATAACGCCCATATTATGCTTACACATTCAAAGTATTCAAGATAGAGAAGCTCCATCATTGTCTTCATTTTACCTAACAATTTCAATATAGACGAACAACCAAATCTATGCAAATGATATTCTTTCAAGATTCAAAAAAGCCTTTAAGGACTTTATAAGCTCTTAAACGGGATACTAAAAAAAGTCAAACAAACTTCCTTGTATAAACTTTCAAAGACATTTTCCCCTACTCGATTTAATAAATCCGTTTAATGAATATTTAGATTCAAATTCGCTTAGGCTTTCTAAGTCCTTGGATCAAAAGAGTAGCTTGAAAGTAGGCATTGACAATATCTGTAAAATGTAACGTGGACGTGGATGAACTTTGAGATTAGGCTTAGAAAGCCACATTTTAAATTTTAATCTCCAGGTTTATCATAACACGTCAACCACTCGTGGGAGCAAAATGAAAGGGGACCATGTTTAGAAATTTTTTCCTGTCCGAAATATTCTTATAAAAAGTAAAAATAAAGATTTTAAATAAAAATTGGGAATAAAATTCAAATTTTAATTCACTTTGGTACATTGAACAATCATTAAAGTAAAGTATATAAGGTAGTGAAATATTAAATATTAAACATCACATCTTCTTATGGGCAAACTTAAGTAGAATTTAAGCACCTTCAATCGTTCATTCCTCGCATTCAAAACCCTAAGATTCCATTACGATAAATACCTAATTCTATTCTCATGTGAATGCATGTATCAATATTCGTTCTTTCTTATCTTTATTGAAAGCTTCTTCTTAAAGCTCCCATTCTGGTTCTAATAGATTGTAAGTAGCTTTTTCCTTTTTATTAAACAGTTTTTTTTGAGAGCTATAATTTAATCTTAATTGTTGTATATCGAGGAAGGTGAGACATGAAATAATTCATTATTGAGAAGAATCATTGGCCTTTAATATAAATTTCGAGTCGAGACGCGGAGTCTGGCAAAGTTCAGCTCTGACTCCAAAGAAGTGAGTGAGTTGAAAGGCGAAGTAATGTGTTGTGGCTCACATACTACCCCCTTGGGGTTTTTATATCGCTGCATATTTTAGTAAGTGGATTGCTTTCATGTATCAGCAACATAATCACAATACACACCCTCAACTCTTCTGACTTTTGAATAGCAAGAGATAACTTTTTCTTTTCTATTTTCCACACGTGTTGAAGAGGATCCTATTTAGTTTCAAGTTTCAGCGGAATATTTTTACTTCTTATGCCTACGAAATTGAAGAACACATTTTGCCTCTCAATGTTAGACAGTTGGTTTAAGTTTTTTCTTGGTTTTCTAATATCATTCAATCTTATTCAACAAAGTTAAAGATGCAAAAGGGAAAAAATGAAACAAGATAATAACACATTATTTAAAATAATTAGAGTTTCGTTATTATTTGAATAATAAATCAAGTAAACAAAATAAATGTGCTTCATTATGATTATGTCTTTATAAGACTGATAATGATAATACGTAAAGTTTGAACATTTGATTTGAGTGATGAGATGAATATTATGGTATTTGTTTATTTATTTATTATAAGTTTTGTAAATAATCATGCAGCTTTTTACATAAATATTAGGATCAACAATTATTTTATTGAATTATAAAATATTAAATGTGGCATTGAGTATAATCATTCTTTTGGTACTTTAAATACCTCGTGAGTCTAAAAATTTCTTTTCGTATTTAGAAAAGGCATATGTTTTGCCTCAAATACGTCCAATATCTTCTTCATGAAGCAGAAAGTTTTTAAAGGCGCTGCACGTATAGTTAATTTTTACGAGCTATACTATAGAAAGCCATCAAAGGAGGTGAGACGCTATAAATGAAAGAGCTTATTGGACAAATTGCTCAATCGAGAACATCGAAAGAAGGAAACGAGTTCGGAAGTGGGTCTTTTTCTCTCAAAAGTGCTCGACATCCTCATCATTTAAAAGAAATTGGAGGAGACATGGAGACCAAACAAGACACAAGAACTTACACTTAAGGCTTTCACTTTGTTAGTTAGATAGTTTGTTCTTAGAAAGTTTAAGATTTTTCAACTCTTTTTATAGCTTTTTGGTATACCAAAACTAAATAAGAAAATACTTTTCTATAAGGTCTGCTAGATTAATATAGAGGTATTTGCAGGTGTACGATGGTGATGTAGGTAGAGAAAAGTATTATCTGGGAAAGAGTTTCATGGATTATTCTTACTTTTAGAAAGCAAAAAAGTATCGAAATCAATATTTTGGAACGATCCATTGAAGTTCAGAGCCAAGGATTTCCCGTTTTCACGACTTTAATTTCAATTCAATAAAAATAAAAGTGAAAGCATATCTTTTATTAGTGGCATTAAAAATACATAAACAATCAAAGCTTAAACAGCTTTTCTTTTAAATGGTAGAATTCTATAGTTTAATTCTAAGCTTTAGTTTAAATCATGCCTAATAAAACACTCCGTGAATTTAGACAAAATTTTTATTATTATATAAAAAGATATCATGTTTTAATGCATGAAATATTAGTGGAAGTTAAAGTCAAACTCAATAACATTTTACAACATTTAAGCTTATTTTAAAAAGAGAAATGACCGGATGCCATTAAGAAAGAGGGAAAGTTTTATTGAGGTGGGGCCGCGTTGAAATGGAGAATGCAAATAACTTGAAACTACTAGCTTTTCACTCATTTTTAGAACCCGACCCGGTTCTTTGATACTGCACCATGTTTCCTTTATATTTTGGTGAAATTTAAGCTCGGCTCTGTAATGGAAACCTCAATTGATACAGAAAAGGAATCACGGAAATGTACCGACGAATGCGGTTAAAATATAGCTAAGAAAAGTGTTAAACTTTGCTTACAATTCCTACTTTTCTCTTTATTATCATTTCCTTTGAAATTTGCAACAAATTTCAGTTTATAAAATTTCCCTTAAATCTTCCCCTTCAATTCCTGTTCTTCAAATAGAATGGGAAAGTTGTTTTTCTCAAGAACTTGCTTGGAGGTGAGAAAGAGTGGTCGAACGAGCAAAATCAAGAACGAAAAACCGAGGTCGCCCATGAGCAGAACCATACGAATGCACGGAGAAACTCATCTCAAACTCCAAGCTATCTCTGGAATGGCTTTTAAGTATGCACGTAAATGGGAAGGAGTCAGAAAAGAGAATAGAATGATCCGGACACCGAGGAACAGACGTGCATTTGGAATACTTACTCGTAAAAGTGGGAGACTGTGAGATGAAATTGATGCATTATGAAAGTGAGCTGCTCAAAAGTTCTTTTGACGAAGAAGAAGTTCTAATTCCTTATTTAAACATCTATTCCTGGAGCAGTATTATTTGTGTGGGTGGGCCTGGAGTGTGTGGATCAATATTATCAGTGAGCCAATCTATACTGTACTGCCTAAACTAAATTTTTTGTCTGAAATCTGAATGGAATTCGCAGTGTTTTCACTAATTTAGGTTTTGAAGAATACTCCAATACCAAAACTAGAAAGTGATTGAATATATACGTCTAATTGTAAATATTATAATGTTATTTAATATGAATTAAAAATGTGTATAAATTGTTTGAAAAAATCTTATTGCTTAAAACCAAACCTTTACATTTTAAACAAATTTTAAGATTGTAACAGAATATTTTCACTTAGAAAATATTTTGGAATAAATTCACGTGCATAGATTTTCATTTTAAACTCTATGTAATACTACTATTACTAATTGACCAATTAAACTATATTAATATGTTTATCTATTATGAGATTATACATAACGATATCATTTTATTGCTTCACTTATTATTTATTATTAATGTGAACTATAGGTATCCAACTACCATACACAATTACTCATCCTGTCGGCATTTTCATCATCATCATTCATTCAGATTTGCGTCATTTGAGAAGATTAAGTTTGTCTCTCAACTCGACTAATATGAAATAAATTGAAAGCTTATTTTTTAATAAATTATTAATATACCTAATAGGCATGAACTTGAGAGATTCTATTATCTCTAAAAGAAAAGTTGAAAAATTATTTTTATATTAATATTTAAAAATTTAATTTTTAACTGGTAGGTTCTTGGATCACTACGAAATATTAACTTTAAAGATAAATTGTACATATTCTTACCTCTTGTTTTGTTTGAAGAATAATTAGGTAAATTAAAGCAGGCCGGAGAAATGCGAGTGCGAGTTTATGGAATAATTAATGAGATGGTAAATTTTCTCACTGCACGCACTTTTATAGAGATTAAAAAGATTAAACGACAAATTCAAAAAATAATTTCAACTTTTGAACACATTTTAACTAAAACTAGAGTGGTTTTGAATATGAAGACTAGAGGAAATTGAGTAAGGAGTCCTATTACAAATAGTGTAATCA
Organism: Neelides sp. FZ-2019; assembly: GCA_009869795.1. Classification (NCBI taxonomy): domain Eukaryota; kingdom Metazoa; phylum Arthropoda; class Collembola; order Neelipleona; family Neelidae; genus Neelides; species Neelides sp. FZ-2019. The sequence goes on from VJMY01000160.1 coordinate 63,119, forward strand.
CATTTGCTCTTCACTCTCAGGAAATTGAATTAATTTGTAATCAATGTTCACGACTCAAGGTATAATGATTTACGAAGCCAGACTCCGTTAAAACAACATTAAAAAACTCCTTGCTCGAGTCAATATTGGAGAGAGGAAATGGGCAAGTTTATGGGGAAATTGAGCCAAAGAGAGAGAATAAATAACGAGAGAATGAGTTGTGTAAGGGGAGAAATGTGTCGGTCCTCCTGCGGTAACGAATTTTTCTACCAGAAAGAGGAAACTGGGAAAATGCGCCCTCCTTTCCTGCCTAAGGTCTCACGACGAGGAGAAATTAGGAGACGGACCCTCTTCTCCAGTCAACTCCAGGAAAACTACTAGCTATACGAACTCGTATGTATTAACTTCGTTCTCATGATCCGACTCCGATTGCGACTGCGTTTTCTCCCCATGGTAAACCCAAACCAAGGGTCGAGTCTCTCCTATGTACTTATGAAAGATGCAGTGCGGGGCTATATGCGTTGTTCTTTTGCACATTGGGCCCTCGTATGAATGGAGGATATGGGGAGTATGATATATTTATATGGGTGATGCTTATCCTGGTTAGATCCACTACGTCAACGTGTATAGAATCAGATTACGGAATAAGGGTTCCTGCCCCTTCTATATCAATGTGATGAGGAGAGCATTATAGAGATAACGGACTCTTTGGTCCTTTCCGTCCCTCAGTTTGCTTTCTCTTTGTGCGTTTAAAGGCGGATGTGGATGGCCGTGATAGTGAGTTGTAGAGTTTCCTCATGCTCCCTCGCCTCTCCAGTGGAACAAGAAGGGGGATCGTCCGGATCGTCGAGAGAAGTTCATTTGAATTTCTTTTTTGTCCCATAATAGGAAGTCAGAAGGAAGAGATGGATGTGAATGAGACTCGCTGGCTCGTGCCACCATCCTTATAGCATCTGTTTTTATAGTTAAAGCTTATTTGTATTTATTATTGTCTAAGCACCACTGGGTAGTGTTGGTGTAAAAGCATTAGAACAAAAATAATTATTGTAATTAATTGATAGAATGTATTATCTGCTTGCCTAATTAAAAACTTTTTGAGTTTAACATTATTTTAAGAAAAATATATGAATTACTAAAATTATTAAATTGAACAATTTTTTAAAACAATTTTTGAATTTATTGTGAATTTTTAGTAATGTCTTTTTAAATTATTTAATTTCTAAAAGCAATTACATTAGAAGATGTGCTTTTGTGTTCACTCCAATTTTTACTTTTAATAAATGGGTTTTCTCATGAGAATTTTTGGAAGTGCCATTAGAAAGGGAGGGACTCTTAATGCTTAATTGGGCAATTTAAGCCCGATTGGTTCCCATTTTTCATTCTAATGGACCACCAGCAGCAAATTCCAACAATATACTTACTTATATAGAAGACACATTGTATGTTCACTTAAGTGAACAATGCGAGCCACTCTTGACAATAAATTGTCAAGAATGAAAATTGGAATTTAATTTTTGATCTTTTATACCTTGAGATCATTTAATTATTCACATCATACATTAGGTACTTAACGCATATATAAGTATCAAATCATAATATGGCTTTCTTTCCCTCACAGTGGCATTATTCTTCCTGTTAGTTCAACATTCTTGGCTTCTTGGAGCGACGAGAAATGAATAATACATTCATGCATAATCTTGTCATTCTCTTTAGAGCAGGAATATTTACACCATTTGAATAAACCTATATTTCTCGTAAAACATGTTTATATAATATGAAATCATAAGAAAGTGATGGTTTAAATTGGTCGCTATTTAAAATGATCTCTGGCTCTTCCATATATGGAGTGAAGTGAGGACGGAATCCCTTTGTCTGATCTCTGGACGAACTGACCCCTTCATCAACATTCAGCATTCAACAAGCCCTATTCAGATTCCGACAGGAGTGTAATGTATGAGATCTGATTTGAGGCCGTGGGCAGTCCTTACATGGAAGAATTCTTTAGGATGCATTGTTGTTTTCTCTCACCGTGCCTTTTGCATTCAAAGAATTTATTTCATACCCCATTCCACGTGTGCATTTAACATAAAAGCTTTCCATTCTTAACTTGTTTCCTGTGCTTAGATATTCAAGATTATTTTGTAAACTCTTTGCTTACATTATTAATTTTATCAAATTAAAAGCATTTTTAAATGGCACATAAATACACAAGAGTTTATAACTAAATATTAAATTGTAATTTTTGATAAAAGCATAAATCAAAATTTAAAAATTCGACTTCAATGATTAGATTGCATTATTTAATCACATTACCATTTGTTTTATATTTAAAATATAATTTAAAATATATTTGTAAAATTTTGATAACAGTTAATTTGAAGCGAACTGTATTTACATTATAATATGTTATTTGCCTGTTTGAATAATTTATTAAACGTTGAAATTAATCATGTTTTGATTGCAGAGGATTCAATGACTGCATTTAATCTCGGGAGCAGATCCCAATAAGGTTCCCAGATTCCCCTACCGTTTCTGGTTCTTTTCAAATTCGCTGCTTTATCCAACGATAGTCGCGAGAGGGAGAACCCAACCGTCTCGAAGGGTTGAAACTCCCCTTTTGCCCTTATTTCCTCTTTATATTTAAGATTTATTCTTTGTTCACGAATTCACGATTTCAATGCAGAAGAATCTTTCTAAATGATATTCAGAATTCTGGTAATGTATTATATATTGTGTTTGATCTTCTTCACTCAATGTCAGTATTATGACTCGTCCAATGAATTAAATATAAATTTAAGCGTGTTTATACCTATTTTTTGTGGTCATCTAAATTATTAAAGAAGAAATAATCATTGATTTAGTATAACAATTCTCTATTAGTCTGCATAAATTATTCGTTAAGTTCAGTGACGGAAAGGTAAGGAATCTTTAACATTAATAATGTTTTGGGCCAAAAGGAAATAACCGTGAAGAAGAATACAAGAATGATTTTTTCGAAGTTATCTTAAACATAAGTTATAAAATAGAGTGCATTTTTAATTTGCCCATTTGTGTACTATTTTAGATTCGTATGATTTAATTCATGAGGGTATGAGTATCTACTTTACATTAATAAAATGCAATGTACCTGTACATTTTTACATTCAGGTGCAAATTAAGTAATAAAAGTTTAGAAATTTCTCCTAGAAAATAAATTAGAATGAAAGGAGTGACCATTGACCATCCTACTTTAATCCAACCTACTCAAGCTGTCCCTTTATAAAATGTAAAGAAACGTACAGGTGTTAGTGTCAACTTGACTGCATTTTAAGTTCCACACATTGTCTCTCCATCTTCACGTATTCATGAATGTACTTTAAAATTATGCAAAAATTCGCTATCCATTTATTCAAGCCCTAAACAGTCACCTCAATATTCATCATACACCACAATGTCTGGAGGAAATTCTAGTGGGAGAATGACCCATCCTTTAAAAATTTGAATCAAGTCTTATGCAAAACTTGGGTGTGAAAAATGTATATTCCAATTAGGATTTATACACGTAAAGTTGAATGGGCCGGTCAGCAAAGGGAAACACATAAAAGGAGTTGATTCTGATAAGGTGTGTTTTATTTTCTATTTATCTCGACTCCTAATAATGAGAATAGAATGATGTGAACCTAAAAGAAGTGGCATTAAAATACGAAATCTTCCTTCTATTGTACATTTGTTCATAAAGTATTGAAAAGGGGAGTGTGAAGAGGATTGAGTCATTTCCTCCAACCTCTAATAAAAAACGAGTGGTTTGATGGACAGAGCAGGGAGAAGAAGCTCTGAGGAATCCCAAGTCCTGAGCCTTTGCTCGGCAACAACATAAAACAGGAAAATCAAAACAAATAAAATAAATAAACACTCTATAGTAATGCCTTGTTCATCCAAAAAAGTCGAAATGCAGAGGGAGGGTGTAAACCTCCGAAAGTGGAGACAATAAGAGGGTGGGCTAAAATAGGGCCAAGACACGCATCCTCCTTTGTCGTCAATTCCAGACGAGATTCTCTCGGCACAAGCCGAGAGTCCTCAATCAAAGGCAGGTGTGTCAGCTCGTCCTGCCCCCATCGAGACAAAATAGGGAGATTTGAAGAACCCGAGAGACTCACACACAGCGTGCGTGGATATAGTGATGTATATTATGGAATTGCAATAAGAAGACGACGCAGAGATGCAGACTGTTTCAATGCTAAGTAGAGGAAGAATCTGTTAAGTTAGACGAAGAAAGGCATGGGCTGGGTAATGGCTTCTTTTTGATTATGAGATGCATATAAGAGGCTCGGTGCCTCCGGTCCACTGGCCACCAATATAAAATAATAGACTCCGACGGTGAGACAGGTTGGAGTTGAAAGAGAGCCCCTGGAGTGTCTTTTCCTTGACCAGGGCATGAGTCCACTATGATTCTATGATACAATCCAGTCGAGCCTCGTGGTCAGCTCAAAATTCAGCGTGCGCTCGTAATTCTCCAACTAAATGGGACCGGTCTCCATGAATTATATCGAATAAATCCACCTCAATTTCCACCATATCATGGCATATTTCTAAAACCCCTTATAATTTTTATAATTATGAAGGAAGAAAGAAACCAAAAGAAAGCCGAAACATCATCATTAAAAAAACATTTTAGATGGGAATGTTTCATTTGGATCCAGTGGCCAAGTGAGAGTTCTCTAAAGGTTACTTTATTTGAACTAAGACAAACAACACTTAAAAATTCAAAGATCGGAACGGAGGTTGTGCCTTGAAGACGCCTAGATGTTATTAGGGAGATCTAATAGAGGTATGTTTATGCATGAAGAAGATTCTCTTTCAGCTCCTCTCTCTCCCAGCCTCTGCTTTTTACGATGATAGAGGAGGGAAGGAAATGAGGCTGAATAATGTAAACGGTGATTTAACCCTTGGTTATGATATTGTCTAATTCCTCCGTGTTCTCTTGTCGCTGGAAAAGTGATGTGAGGTGGGAGGGATAAATCGAGGGTGGAGGTTTTGGACCCGGCAGAGGATCCCCGTCTCTCTCACCAGATACACCACCGGACTAGGTGGTAGGAGTTGAGAGCGCGGCGAACGAAGGAGAAAAGGAAGGAGCAGAACCCGAAGTGACTTGCTTTCGAAGGGGAGAGTGAGCGAGAGGTTCTCCATTGAGTCAGTCAGTCGGCTCCTCTGCCGAGTCAAGTCAAGTTCGTCCGTTTTCATCCCCCGCAATTCTATAGAGAGAGATTGAACAACAATAGGAGGAAAGTTCGCTTCCATCCTTTGCAAAATTCCTCTTCACATGGTGTGGAGTGTCGATGAGGCGCATCTCCCTACTCCCCTTCGCACCTCTTCGAATATTCTAATCTGGTGAGGCGACTAGACAGACCGGCTGGAGACGTCGAGCTCCGAGCGTGAATATTAATATTCACTCTTTGATTAGCTCACGACTCCCTTCAGATTCTTTTGGACATCTGGAACCGTAACTGATCCATTTGGACATTGATTCAATTTTCTCATCTGCCCACGCTTTCCTCAAATACTCGCAGTTTTCCTCCTCATTTGTCTTCCCACTTGTGCAAAGTTCCTCGTCGTTGGAGGCGGAGAACCCCAAGGCGGCACGGCGGAGCTCCAAGTTCCCCAGAGGGGATTTCTTAAGAACATTTGGGCTCTTTAGCCCTCCTCCGCCCTTTTATGTCCAGTGGGTGATTGTGCGAGCAGGAGCTGGTGGTGGAATTCATCCCTAATCAACGCGCATTATTATACCACGTACTCACACACAGACACTCTTGTCCAGATACGGATCAGTCACTCGCGATAAACTCGGAGCTCCTTATTATTAAGAATTTACGTACATATAATACTCCGGACGACCGCCGAAAAACGTGTTGAGTGAATGTAAATGCAAATGTTCCGGATTGATTCCATCGAGTGAGTCCTTAAAGGGAGACCTTCCTTCTCATTATACTCCATGAGCCAAGGGGGGAGTTCCTGAGAAGAGTGAATTGACTGTGTGGGCTTCGTTCGGACCTCGTGAGAAAGGAAACAAGAGACTTCTAATTCCTCCACGATGAGTTGGGGTGAGAGAGGCAAAGGACCCCAAGGGCCCTTTTTCTTCTTCATCTTCCTAGCGTTCACCTTGGCCCAGACCATTCCACAGCACCACCAGGTCAGTCAGTCAACTCATTCATTTGTAAACAGAGAGCTCAGTCAGAGCTCACACGTCCACAATATGCGCTTCGTCTTCAAACAGACCACTAGTTCGGTATTTTCCCTCCTCTCCATTAGGTCTAAGGAAGAGACTTGTAAGTAAGAGGATTTAAAAATATATGCTTAGAATCGTCCAGCTAAACAATGACGGTCCTCCCAACCCTCACGAACCAACAATGAGAATGTGAAGATGAGCCACTCAATTTCAGTTTTCTCTCGTTGAGCATCTTTATAAAAAGCGAGGATTAATAGGCCATAATGGGCTTTATATGATTCCTCCCCTCGGCTCCTTGGGTGAATGGGGCATGTCTACGGAAATAGGTATTTACCCTCCTTCTCTATTAATTATTTCTGTTTACACTGGAATTTCATTATGAGGGCCCTGCTGTCTCCTTGAGTCAAGTAAGAGATAATTACAGGTGTGCTCAGATTTCCTCGTGCCCTCTGCTCGCTCTCATCTATCTTCATTTACTCCTTCTTGGCCCCTACTTGACTCTCTTGGTCTGGTAGTTGGCCCTCATTCCACTTATAGAGACAGCCAAAACGCATACATCATACTCTCCTCGCATTTTAATTTCATAATAAGAAGAGATAGGAATGCCCAAAGAAAACCCCCTTCACATTGTTTACATCCCCGGTTATTTTATGCAAACAGTTGTCTCAAACTTGGATCTTTCATTTGTTCCGATCCAACAGTCCTGATGGGCCTGAGTCTGAAGAATCTTGAGGATTAACTCTACCACTTTTTAATTTTACTATTGTAAGGAACTAACGACGACTCTGTTTGCTCAGAATTAAGACACTCTCATTGACTTTGCCCATTAATTGATAAACATAATTGAAGACTGCGGAAGTGAGAATCCATGTTTCTTTCTGTTTATGCAATAATCTTAATAAATTGTAAATATTAGTCAAAGTAAAAAATTAATTTAACTTTTCATGTCATGTCTTTCATAATTATTTTAAGCCCCATATGGACATTTCATAAACATTATTTTAATTTTAAAACTTTTTTAGCATCTGCTTTCTGCTATATTAAAAAATGATATAAAGCCTTTGATCAAATTTGCGATTTAAAAATAGATGGATGGAGTAAGAGAATGAAACGGTTTCATTTTTCTATTAACATCCATTATTTTTGTATTTTCTTCTGTTTGGTAATTATCTTGTTGAAGCATATTTTTTCCATTATTATGTCTGTACGCACATTGTGCAAAGTTCAAGAAATTCTAACATTGCAAACAAGAAACGACCATAATGAAGTACATTATTAATAGCTTTTAAATACGGCAAGTTGGATATATAAGTAAGTCGCAAAGACATTTTTATATATAAAAGTTCATGGTGTCTCTCCCATTTCTCATTTTACGACTTTTTTCTTAGGAATTGAGCTTTTCATATAAGGCTATGCATTCTGCTCATTTCTCATGCCTCCTACATTGTGGCTGAGTTGCAGAAAGTGAGTGGGGTAAAAGCGCGTGAGGGAGTGAGGCCGAGTCATCAGTTCATCAAAATTGTGAATATGAGACGAGGATGGATGCGAATTTGTGAGTTGTAATTATAAGTGGCTATATGCTAATGGCTCTCTCCCTTCTTTTTCGCTCTTCATCCATCAATCCTAAACAAATTTCAAATGGAGAATCAAAAATATATTAAATATTTAGTTTATACTTCATCAAAATGCTTACATATAAATCTTTCTTCATTCTTCAACTGTCAAAGAGAATTGCTTATGGTGATAAACTGAGCCTCGGCTCACTTACAATTTGTGTCAACTGACTGGGAACTCGCCCCGCTTCAACTGATCTGCATAGATAATCCATGACAAACTGCGAGAATGGTGAACAGAAATCTAAGGATCATCGCGGGTCTCTTCACTCACTCTCATACATTACATATACAACATGAGTATTTTCTTGTATCAGAGTTTATAATGCAAACACGGTTGTGCACACGCCTTCACCAAGTTTTTCTAACTCTTCAATACCAAAGTCCTCTTTAATCATTAATTTGCATCCTCAGAGGTCTTTGGAGCCAAATCTCCTTCCCAAAGACAAAATAGGAGATTAGCATTTAAATTAGCATTACATTAGCAAATTAGTTTCATACGAGTCCAAGTTCATGGTATAAACATGTCGCCAAATATATATAAATCTCAGCCATTTCATACATTCTCTTATTTTTAATTACACTGCATGGTTTGTCTAGTCAGGTGACTCATTATCATTTGACATTACTACCCTATGTACGATTTAAATTGTCTAGTAAAGTGATTTTTGCAATAATAATATAAATTATGCATTAAGCCCACTGTAGGAGCCTGCATGATCAACTTAAAAGCCATTATCTTTGAGCATTACTAATTGATTAGGAGAGTAGGAACCTCAATTACAGGATCAATTATTTGCCTGATCACATTTGTCAAGGAATCTTTTAGAGATTGAAAGCGTGTTAAGTGGAAAAAGTCTGAGAATGTCGACTCACCCGCATGAAGGAGTCTGTGAGGAGTCTAAGAATAAAAGAAAATCAATTTGGGAGGTGGGCAGAGATATGAGTCAATTTGAAAGATCGGAATGAAGGAATCTGGCTGAGACAGCCTGATTGGAGACGAAGATGGGAGGAAAGAAGGCGGAAGTTGTGGGATAAGCTGCAAGTGCACATTGCAAAGGAGAGAAGAAGACACGAGGGAAGTCGGAGAAGCATTTGAACACATCTGAACTTGGACAAGTTCCCTTATAAGGCTCGAGTTTAAATGCCTTTCCGACCACTGTAAAGCTCTTTTGCCCTACACGGTCTCTCTTCTAATTACTTAGGATGAATTATACCACGACCATCACCCCGATCATACGTCTCATCAAACGAAGGGGAAAGGAGTCAATACACTCCCGGATTCCAGTTCATCCACGGCCGTGGAGGAAACCGAGGGAAACTTGAGCCTTTTATGAAGCCGTAAATTCATGGCTTCAAAAGAACACACTCTCACTCACACAAGTCAGAAGTCTTTAGCAGTCTTATGGGTGTCTGGTAGCATATCAACATTAGAACTCCCTAACGTTCTCAATATGACAAGGAGAATTTCATAAGATTCAATCCGTGCTCAAAGGTTCTTTTTCAAAGTGAGGGTATAAAGATGAAGTATAAACTCTTCACCTCACACTGCACTTCTTATAAGCAAGTTATCGTTAGCATTAAGTAGCTCAGTCAGCCTCGTCTGTCTCGTCTCCTATATAACGGATATAACAACTTAAATTTTTTAATAACTCGAATACTTTGTTAGAGAAGAGACTTTAATACGCACTCTGGTAGCGCAGAACTTTTCCTGATCCTCGTATTAAGATTAACAAAGATTTATAAGAAGAGTGTGAAGTGGTGTAAAAAGTCCCATAGATTTGCTACTTATAAACTTGGTTCATTATATACACACAGTCATCCAATCTCACATTCAGCCCATTGTACTCAGAATTTGTAATAAGCATTATTACCTTTGAGTATGAATATGAAGATGCTGGTCTAGAATTTCAATTGGCGTATTTAATTCCCACACCTCTGGACTTTTCTCACTCATTCAGTCAGCAATCTTTTAATCCTCGTATTTCACTCATTGTTTAATCTTATTAAATCATGGAAAGCATATTTGAGTCCATTGCATCATACATTCATACTTACATCTTTGAGATCCATGGGCAATTTGGGTAGGCGCGATGTGAGTTCATCATACATGCGTGAATATGTAATATGGACTCATCATATAGGCATCTCAGTTTTTCAAATTTCCAGTCACACGCAATGAGAGGAAATATCGTAAATATGAGATTTACTACCCATCTTTCGAGTCTTCCAATTCCAGCTCTCCTCACTCATATTCCTTATATCCATTAAGGCTCATCGAGGGTTCTGGTAGCGAGTGAAGGTTGTAACTCGTCAGGTTCAACTCTCTGGGACTTTCAAATGAAGCAAAAGGGAAATGAGAAGGAGCGAGGCGCTGAGTGAGAATGGTGAAGCTTATGCCTCTTCTTGCCGATTATTATTGCAAACTCGGGAAATGTCAGCATCTTTATCATTCTCTGTCACCCTATAAATCCTCGCGTTCCCTTATGCCATGAGGAAAACACGGAGGAAGTCGTCAAGAGGCTTGGAGTCTGCCCTCTCCACCCAACCCTGACACTCGACCAAAATCCTGATCCACTTGATCTTCCTCTCTTTCAGTTCTTAAAGAAAAGACCGACAATTTGTGGAGGTTTGAAGAGTAGAAATGGGAAGATTGAGAACAGGTGCGAGATGACTCTGACAGCTCAAATCCTCATAAACCTTAAACTCCATGTTTCCTTATACTCCGCTAAACTCGTAGCTCATTAATTTCACGTTGAGCAGATTCCGAACGCTTATTGATATTCAATTCCGTCATGTTTGCTTACTAGACCTCCTACATTTATACTAGGGAAGTTTCACAATCTACGATCAGACGGTGTGTTTCTAAAAACGACTTCAAAGGAAAACCCAGAAGGTATTCCTGTGTACTCTCATGATCAATTTTACATTCTTCGGGAAAATATTTTTCCAGTTGATTTGAAATTGAGTAGGTCGTTCGTACACCATTGGATGTTCAATATGTTCATACTCATGAATAATCTATTATACTTTGTTTGTACCTTTCACACGTTGAGTCCAAGAGATATCCCCAGATAGCACAGATGGGTTTGAAGTTCAGACATTTTTTATTTGCCAAGTTGACTAAACGCTATAAGAGTCATTTCTTATCTTAAGCTAAAGTTATTCATTATAAAGTAAATACTAGTTCAATTATTCATCAACCAAAGAGATTATTTTTATTGTTCAGAATTTGAGATCGACTTATAAATTATTTTACATTAGTAATATAAGGTAAAAGTTCTCGTGCAAAGGCTTACCGATTCTCGCATCCTAATAAAGAGAATAATAAAATAACATCATTCAGTTCATAAGATTCACATTAAAAAAATGAATGAGTGTTGTGCTTGAGCATTAAATATCCAAGTTTATGTTTTTTTATTAGCAACGCCGAATCATTTGGAATTTTATCATGACAGATAAATAAGTTTTTTATTTGAATAGTACACACATACCCACACTGTGTTCTTATCGATAAAATTACAAATAGTGTTTAAGCCCATCTGTATATAGGTTTATAAGCATAAACTTTTAATTATATTTCTCAAGTGCGTGGAGAGAAGATAAAAAGAGGAGGGAGTGAAAGAGACGACGAGGTTCTTAAACTTTACACGTCGAACTCATTCAAAGTCTATCAAAAGCAGGGAAAAAAATCTTATTGCAAAAAGATCCTGGAAAGTGAAAGAGAGGTAAAAAGAGATATCGGAGTAAGTGAATTTAAATATAGACAAAAATACTAGAGTTTGAGAAGTTTTGATCTTTGCCTGGTTAGAGTGGTTACAAGAGATGATGAGGTAGGAAGAGCGTGCGGAGAATCAAAACTTGTAAATATCTTATCTCGAATAACTCCAGCTTATCACCCCCTATCTCGATGGAAGGAATGTCCTAAAAATACTCTTACTTTTCATCATTATAACGAGTTGGGAGTGTGGGAAATGCAAAATTTCCCCACCGTCTCCTCTCACCTGAAAAAACGCCTATCTATAGATCTATCTTTTGGGAATTTGTCATTTTGAAAGAATTTTTCATTTGATTCTGACTGAGAATGTCTCGACTGGAGATTCAGAGCGAGGAGATAAATTGGTGCGTAATTCCACACTAGGGAAAGGATCTTCCTCTTCCGCTGACGAAGAATTTATTCACTAATGGAAAAAACACGGAGGGATAAGGAATCGTCTCCATTCTGGGGCAAAGAAGAAATTGATGGAATTAGGAATTTAATCATTCATTACTCGTTAGTCCTCTCGGATGAGAAACATAAAGGAGATAATACTGATTTGGAGAAGAGAGGATTTCTCGTACTCTAGTTATATATACTCATTGGGACAATTGTCGTGATGTGCGAGTTTGTCAAGTGCCTCACCAATAATACACAACTTAATGAGAGATAAGACGAGATTATATAAAGGCTCAGGAGCTTTCATCTCTGTTTTTGAAGGGTGAGAAATAATTAGCCTCCAGTTGTTGATCTCATTTCCTTTTTGCTCTCGCTGCTAATTTATATCCCATACCCATTTACCTGTAGTGGGCTTATCTTTTTCTTTGTCATTATTGTGATATATTGATTCTTTTGGTATATTATAATAGTAACATTATGCATAGTTTTATGGAGAAAGGGCGACTTGGCCTATGACTTCAAAAGATTTAATTTTGGAAATGGACTAAACTGAAAGTGATATTATGCGTGTAATTTGAGGGAGGACAGGGAGATAAAGGTGAAAAATGGAGCAAATGGAGTCACCAGCAATTGAGGAACAAATACCTTGAGCCTCTACAATGTATGTATTATGTATAGCCCCAATGTGATTTATGTAACGTACTTGTATGAAACACGGATGAAGAATGTTCATTAATAATCTATAGTAATTTACCTATGTAAGATTATAATACATACACTCTGTTTATAATACTTTACAAAAGATTCCATTAGGAAGGACCACGAGGTTGGGGATTGATGTGGGCTTGGCGTTGAAACTACCAGTCCTGCAAATCATTTATAAGTCCACATATTAGCACGGTTATGATTAAACACTCCTTGCCTTTACTCATTTACTGGCAGAATACGTATATCTCTATTTTTAAAGCTATATTTGCCGATGATGAATCAAGTTATCGAGCCTAGGACATTACCATTTCCAAATCAAATATTGTGTGTTCTTGTACGACACATTCACTCGTGAATTAGTTATGGCTTGGCCTAAAAGCCTTTTGGTAATGGACAAAAGCTCTTCATTCTCGTTTAACAATATATTATGCAAATAAATAGGAGGTGAAGACTAACTGTGATTTTTATTTCCTCAATTCGAATGGTATGGTCAACTCTCGTCGAGGAGAAATCCTTTGAGGATGGATGGAAAGAGATATTGACTATTTGTATGTGTCATTGAGGCTATTGGAGTTTGTCAGAAGAGTATTTTCTCAGTTCGCATTATGGATGTGAATGGGTATTAGAAGCTCTTAATCTGTCATCAGTTTGTCTCATTCGTTCCGAGACAAAAAGGAAAAGCAATCTCTCAATCTCGATTTTAAATGAGTCAAAATGAATACCAGAAGGCTCCGCCGTCCTTTCAAGCCCCAACAACCCCACGAATAAAACACTTATGAACACACTTACGGTTAGAATCGCTCAACTCTAATGAACTAATCGAACTCGCAAATAAATCCAAGGTTTACTCAATCCAGACGCGAAACGGGAGAATGATAACTTGGCAAAATCTTCATTAATTCATTACCTTCTGGTAATCCCCAACTAATTTTATTGCTTTTTAAAATGGCAAGTGTCAATATTTAATTTATTCCCTGCCAATTCAAAATATTACGCTAAAGCAGAGCGCTTTGAGACACGCAATTAATTGCAGTAAAAAAAATCTTGAGACTTGACTTGAATGAGGTTGAAACAATGACAGTTATTGTCCAGGTTGAATGTAAGGAAATTCACTCCTACACCTCGACTCGCACAAGTTGGTCACAAAGAATTGTCAAGTGGTCGTAAAATGCTCGCCTTACGAACAAATTTGGAGGTTCAATAGTCTTCACCCTCCTTCAAAATAGAGATATCTCTCATCTCGTACCGCAAGGACCAGACTTGAACAGAGAACAAATTAAAATTTTAACTCTCTGCCCTTACTCAGCCAGGAAGAACTCAAGTGGCGGTTTTAACGTGGGTTGCGGCCGTAAAAATCCCTCAACAAGGCATACTACAAAGCATAAATACCTAACTTTTAACTTTGATTCACCATGTTCCGTTCGAACTTTGAATATATTTTAATCGAATTAAGGTTAATTGCTTTTAAGCTCACTCCCATAATTGCAAAAAACTATTAATTTAGTCAAAAATTAATGAGCACAAAGGAATTAACTATATCAAGCACAATGTTTGTATCATTAATGATACATACCCTTTATCCTTTGAATTTTTGATTCACTGAAAAATAAAAAAATTCAATATAGTTTACAAATCAAAATACAAAGAAATAACAGTGTACAATACTTTATTTTAATGGATAAATTTTATCTAAAACATGACTTAAAATAGTGAAAAAGAAGTGAGTTGGGTTTTGTGGCTTAAGAAGTTGGAACAACGTTGAACAAGAGAATCAGGCTTTATCTCTTCTCCATTATATTAAGTTTATTAGAAGGATGCGGGATGATGATAGTGCAAATATAGGCGAGTCTAGTTTGTTCACCTTCTCTAATTCTAATCTTCTACCTTATGCTCTGCTCACTTCATTTCCTCTTTTCAGCTTCATTCTTCTCCTGTTTCCGATCAAGAGAACTATAAAGCTCACATGCATTGGATCCAAGAACTTGGAGATTGTATTTGTCGTGGCCGGGCTGTGGATCCGTTTCACTTTTGTGCCCGGCCGATTGGAAGATGTGGTTAGCAATAAAAAGGAGTCTTATCTTTTTTGTTTCTCATCGCTGTATTAAAAGGACAGGACTCTCTGTCGTAATGCTTCGATCCTTCGTCTTGCTCCTCAATGCAAGAAAATTACAATACATATTTGGGCAATGGGCACGGCCAAGTGATTTACTGACCCATCGGATCCTCATTCCTGATCTCTCGACTGATGTGTGCGCTGCATGTGCAAGTTAGCTCAATTTTAAACCTGGCCGTTATCGTCTCAAGTCTCCTTCCATTGATCAGTATCATGATGGCATGACCCCATGGAACCAAACGACTTTACCCCTTTCTACCTATCACTACAGTTTGAAAGAGAAATTGATCAACAATAGAAATATCAACATCAAATATGTAGGTTTAAAAGACATCTGAATGACATTTTCGTGAGAGAATACCTGCATCAACTTGGCTGCATCTTAACTTCTTAACCTTAACCAAAATTGGATGTGCCTTAAATATAAAATCATACTTGCACACGCATTTATAGAAATACATTACATGAAATGGAAAGTCAAAATGATTAAATTATCATTAATAATTACACTACAAGTACAAGTGAGTGGTTTAACATTTTCTTTTCCTGTGGCTTGTGTAGTTTTATAAATTAGATGCTTATGAGAGCATTAAAGTAAGAATTCAATGAAACACACACATAGCAGTAAAATGTGTAAAAAGAACTAAATTTAACTTACTCTAAAAGTAGAATACGCTCTTTCATAATGTTTTATTAACCATTTTCTTTTTACGACCAATAACTTGAAGATGCGGTATATTCGTATATGGGTTGAGAAATTGAACCTATTTGTCTCATCTTCTGCCATTCCTTGTCCCGGAACAAATATTAGACAATGCAGTAGAAAATGAGGGGTGTAGGAATTTCTACCCTCTCGGTTTTGGCAGGGAATCTCTTCCTTCTCTCGTAGTTCTCTTGGAACTTGAGACTTCATTCTTTCAGCTCTTCATCACAGTCATCTGTCAAGAAGCGGAGAAAAATCCTCCTAAGTAAATAAGCCATGTAAGTGGCTTAAGTTCTGAACCTTTTAAAGTCCAGCTGATATTTGGGGGGAAAGAGGAAGATTCGAGAGAATGGAACCAAGTTTCTTCACTTGTTTTATGTATATGGGAAACGCATCACGGATTAGGTGCAGTTTGTATCTAAACTATGGCTATAAAGCTATGATATTTGTACGATGAAGTAAATAGGAGAGATTCTTATATGTGTATCTCATGTTCCGTACGAATCGTACCGAATAGGTACATATATTCACATGTATTCGAAGAACTTGAAGGAAGAAGGAATAATAGAACGGACATACATACGATTAAGAATATATTTGAAGGAGCAAGTCGAGCTTATCCCTATGAGGAGCCGAAATACAAAGAATTGTCCCAATTCGCAGACTCGGGGACTTTGTCGATATTTTCGGCGCCAGAAAGTCGGGGATATTTTTTCCTTTTGATTTTCGCATCTTTCTCATCCCCCTCTCCACATTCAGATTTGAGAAGCAGCCGTATCCTCCCTGGCCCATATCATAACCGAAGGAATAATATTACATGGCTATGGAGGCATCTTCCTTGAAATTTCTAAAGGCTTGACTTGAATCCTTTGCACACAATGAGATTCTCTCATCTGTTATATTTAGTATTTGAGAAAGTCAGTGAATGATGCTATAGATATCTATTACGATCTCTCTTCCTATCTTTATTATCTCTTCAATGCGGATGGGAAGACTGAGATTTGAAGCTCGGGCTTCTTCCTAATTGTAGACACAGAGAGAGATGCATCTTTTTTGATGACTCGGGCGAAGTTTCCCGAAATGAACATTTATGCTCCCATTATCATCTCTCCACTCAAAGACTTAGGCAGAAAACTCTCAATTTGGGATAGAAATTTATTGCTTTCTAAGCTTTTGAATCATAAGATAATTAAACTATATATAGGTGGATTATACTAATATTCATCTTGGATTCAAAAATAGGGAACTAGTCAAACAGATCGACTCTGGACATTAATAAACTTTTCTCGTTGAAATAATTGATTCTCTGAAAGCCTTAAAATAATATATATATTTCATAGTTGATTATTGTAGGTAATATGTATTAACCTCTATAGCCAACGATGAAATAAATCACAATGAAAGATTAATTTTAACTGCCATCCCAGATATACTAAAATGCAATGAGATATTTTATGTTTTTCCAATAATAGCATACAAATTTTTACAATAAATTCCAGACAGTATAGTTTAAAAACTTAATCATTATTTATAGGTCATATATTATCTTATTATAAGCGTATTGAACTTTGCATTACAGTACTATACTACATATATATCAGTATTGGTCATATAAGTAATCGAAAAAAAAATGTACAGTAAATATAAACTTTTGAAAGAATCAAACTTCTGTTCAGCCTTTCAGCGAGGAGTTTCGGTAAAATGGTTGAGGAGATTATCACTATTTCTTATTTTTCCGAGTTTGGTACAAGAGTTCTTTCCCCTATGGGCATTCAAGTTATTCATAGTTGTTTTTAGAAATGTGAAACATTGCAGGGTTGAAAAATTTGAAATGGATTGAAAAATAATTGGAAATGCTCGCGGGGTTTAATTTATATTTCAATACACATATCATTTCAGCAATTCACATTAGTGTTTACACATGTTCCATGAGAGTTCTTTAAGTCCGAGATTGCCAGGAAAAGATTTAAAAACATTTTGTTATCATTTTTGTTCAAAATACATTCAAAATGGTCTTCCATGGTGGAGCCTAAATATTTATGTTGCAGTACCATGCACCCTAATAGATATATTTATTACTTCTCGAGCTGCAGTTAGCATTTATTACAAACATATATTAAATTCACATCTCCATCTGGATGCAGTTATTGCATGAAACCGTAGGATCTTCGCACAAACAAGGAATTCCGTTGAGTGACTTTTTGGCATCGACCCCTCAATTTCTTTTATCGGTTCAAATTGAAAAGGTTCTCGTGTCCAAATGTCTCTGGACGGAGATTAGGGAGGTGAATGGAGTAATCCCTCCTACGAACAAGTCAATTGTATCAAATCCGCCGATGAACTACTGCTTGTAAAAGCTAAAGGGGGCCGCAATGAAATGTTACTCATCAGTTGGCTCCTTTCCAAGTGGGAATGGGCCATTCCTTAGGAAAATCAAAATCTCGCCGATTCCATTTCTCCATCCTACTAGAAGAAATGGAGAGTTGGGAAATATCTCTGTAATATCCCATGTCTATTCTTTCGCCGTTCCCATCTTTATAAGTGATCAGAAGTCAAATGTCAATCCTTTATGCCACATCTTCATAGGCCTCCTCAATCAGAAAGTTTTTGCCATCTTTCACATTTTATCAGCAAGCAGTTTGCAAGAGTGGTGAAGCATTAATCCTCAACATAAATACATTTCTCCTTCTTCACTTACATTTTGATTAGGAAACTCTCCAACTACTGATTACAATTAATTTATTAACAATTTTTTAATTATTTTAATAACAATTAATTTAATCCTTATTTCAAATACAATAACTCCTAAGACAATTTTGACATTCAATGCATTACTAATACAGCTAATAAATTACACTCTATATGATATATCATTTAGCATACTAGTATATTGTATATATTTAAATGATCTAAAGATTTAATAATAGGAAACATAATATATGAAAATGAGCCCTTTAAAAGGAGTCCTGTTGTAACTGAATATGGGCTCATTTTATCTCTCACACAATGTCGGCGAGTTTGAGCATTTTGCTGCCCTTTAAATTAATGGATTCGAGTTTTTTTTTACTTTCTTCTTTTCTTTCTCTACCTTTACATCATTGTGGTGTCCATCTCTTTTGACTATTAGAAGTTACCACACTGAAAAAGGAGAGGTCAACTATTGGACGCCATATCTCATATGCTCAAATACCCAAACTTATTATCCACTTTGTAATTTGATATGTAGTAGAGAGTAAAAATGATGATCTATATAGAAGATATTACCTTAAAATTTTCATTGATATGTAGTAGAGAGTAAAAATGATGATCTATATAGAAGATATTACCTTAAAATTTTCATTGATATGAATATCATTGAAATTTTTAGAATAGTAATAAATTCGTTAGATGCCAACTTACATTGAGGGGCATTATCTAACTACTCAAAACATGCATAGCTAAAAGTCTTATATCGTCCAATCATTGATATATAATGTAGATATGTAAACCTTTATACGAGTACCGAAGTATAAACATTCCATTTTGTGAGACTATCTTTTGTATATTTATAAAGAGTGTTAGTATTAGAAGAGTAAGTTTATATACTTTACATAAAACCTCAATAACCTAAATTTTACGCTTCAGTTGATGCCGAATGCCCTTTCGGATTTAAGAGAAGATGCAGCTTTCATAAATCATTCACTCAAAAGCTTAAAATTCCTTTATAAACTATTAATGGAGAGCTTATCATAAAATTTCGAAAATACATTTGTAATATGCTAAGAATATATTTTAAAATAAACTTTTTACATTCTAGGCATTCCATGTCAATGTCCCTTGTTTTATTTTTTGAATGCACATAATCTTGCACATGTTAATTTTATAAAATTCGAGTTAATTAATTTTTTTTAGAATATTCCTGATCAAATTGCTTTTACGAAAATGTTTATATAATAATATTCGAAGTAGAGATATCCTGTAAATATCACTTTAAGTACTCATAATATCAATTGCTTAAAAAGAGATAAATCATAAAATATTCACTCTTAAATGTAAAATTGAACTGATATGTCGAATTAATTTTTTAAATGCTTTAAATATACTCAAAATGAATGAATGGGTAATCAAAATAATGTTGAGTAGGGTTAACGTTAAGTTAGACAGTGTCTGGTTATTGTTAGCCATCCAGACTTAATGTACAGGAAATTGAACTTTAGTGAATTTAGCAACCAGTGCAATATGTGCAAATTCTCTCATTTGATACTCTCCTGTCTTAAGAAAATCCGAGCTCTTCCTTGCTGAGGTGTCGGCATTCGAAATCTGGTGTCTGTCTGAGAATAATATCCATATATCAAAGATAATGAAAAAGTTCTTTGCATTTTTTCAAGGGAATTTTCCCCTGGAAGATTTTAGGGCCCATTTAATTCAGTGCGAAGTTTATCTTTACAGAAGAGCGTATGCTCATTCATTTAATGCATTTCTTTTTCCCTCAATCTGATTTCCTAAATCTTGGATCTCCTCATTTACTTTCCAAAGCGAGGATTTAATGACTCAAGGGAATTTCTTAATTCTTTTGGTGATAGATGATCCTTCGTGAATTCTGTTTCTTTAGGTATACTTTATTCTTCCAATTTCTCCCTTCTATCATTCTTCCCATTTCCTCACAAGCTCTCAAAGTTTTTCCAAACGACAGATTAGCTCAATTCCTCAGCATGAGGCATTGTATGGATAAAAGGACAGGACCTTCCTATAGAATAACTCCACTCTCGTTTTTTTCTCTTAACAAAACTCTTCTTGGGATTAGCGTCTGGCCTACTCGGTCGTGGCGAATTTCTAGAGGGACGTAAAATGTGAATGTCTCTCGTCTCCATATTATTATGGCCCTTTCTCGGGCGGATATATGGAAGTGTGTGTGTATTCTGGAATAAAGAATGTTCTCACTCCAGACCAAGTTCTGTCCCATTTCATTTCTTCTTCCACTAATCCACTCCATTCCATCCCAGTTGTTGCCATTTGGTTCCGGTTTCGGATCCTCTTCTCTGGCAAGGAAGAAGGGCTCATTGCCAAACATTTTGCAGGTTCTTGCACTGCCCAGGTGGCCGAATTGCACGTTCACTTTTCAAATACGCTCTTCGATCATTCTCTTGAACGGAACCCTTACACGCATTTTTCACACCACAGCCCAAGAGTTTTCCCTCTAACATTGAGGTCAGCAGAAAGGTCCAGCTTGTCGATGGGAATTGTTATGTTTTCAAGCCCTCATTCCTCTTTACCGAATTTAATGCCTCTTCCTTCATTCCCCCTATTGATTCTTCTTGTCTCGTTTTACAAGGTTTCGTTTGTGGGTAAGTAATGTATTAAAAGTCGGATCCTAGTAATGCCTTCTTGTTTGTTTGTCCAACAATTTATCAGACGAATCTCCCAAAGAGAAAATCGTAAAAGCAGGAATTTCACTCTAGAGACAGATTTAAGACTTCCATTTAAACGTTTGTTATCTAACAGTTTGTGTTCACGCTTCTCATTCTAAAAGTCTCGTACTTCTTCAATTAAAATTTGAATGCTAATTAAATATCCACAAGCATAATTTCGCGCAATATATTTAGGCATGGAACACAATTATCATTAGATAGGTGCTAACATGACACAGAGAAATAAAAACTTTTCTTATTTAGAATTCAATTGATTGATTTTACGATTTTGAAATGGGAAATAGAAGAATGAGTAAAATTTTAAATTGGCAGCATCTAGATTACAAGATGGGTGAGTGAATGTTAAGCATCCTCGGCACGACTAATGAGACGAGAGCAAAGGAAGGAGGTGCAGCAAAGTCCTTAATGTTTCATCTGTCAAACTGAAGCCGATGGTTCGAAATGGTGAACTCGGCATTTACGATCTCTGTTTTCACCTCCCCCACTTCTTAAAACCAGGAAAAAATGGGGATGCTGAGAGAGATGAGTGAAGTCTCAGGGATTTAAACTAAATATATGGATAGCACAGTGACTTAACAGCGAGCGAATCTGTGAAAGAACCCTTTGTTTCACTCAAGTTTTTTTAACCTCGTGTGCTCATATGTGTGTTAGATACACAGAGCGAAAGAGTGGATTTACTCGAACCGCGTGTTTTCTGTTTTCTCGTGAGCTCATAGAGTAAATTGAAAAAAGAAACGGAGTTGACGAGACGATCTGGAGTGGGACAGGAAGTGAGTCTCCTTTTCATTCCGAGTGTGTGGGATGTTGGAGATGGAAGGATAAACGAAACCGAAACGGGGATTTGTGTGGAGTTCAATGACAAGAGGGTATTCTGTATTCAAAATGAGTTGAGATCCGAACTCACTCGCTCACAGTTTGAAGCCCTGAATGTTTCCATATTCCGACACCTTTTGAAAATAAGTATGTTTAAAGATAATTTTAGACGCCACTGCACTGAAATGGAAAGTTCACTCTCATACAATCTAACTTTTTTTGCATTCATATTGTAATACATGTAGGTGTATAAATGTCTTGACTGTCTGTTTACCATATTTTCCATGTTCTTGAACGTATAGTCTAATGTTAAGTGTACATGCTTATACTATGTTTGTTTGAAAGAGACAGTAGACATAAGAGATTCAAGGAAATGCATCTTAACTAGAACAATTATCTTCCGTGAAAAATAAAAGAGGATAAACGCTGTAAAATTAGGTGCAAGAACTGACATTCTTTACATTTTTCAACTTTTTCAATTTTTTAGCCTAATTAAATTTGCAAATGACTTTCAGATCTAGTCATGCTTGAATTTTTTGAGCCTAAGCCTTTTAAGTGGTTTTAAAGAATTTTTATCTTCTTTATAAACACATGCTCATTTTTTGTTAAAAATTGAAGCTATCTTTATCACAGGCAAACACAATGGAAAAGAGAAAATTAACTTTATTACCAAAATATCAATGTTTTTTTTAAATAAAAGGATTTTTAGTAATTTTTTATGGAAATTAAACTTCATAAATAGATTACAAATTTATATAAGAAAAGAAAATACTATAGACTGGCAATTTTGTTTCCTTGTTGTTTAATATTGCCCCAAGAGAAAGCATAATATGAAGTTAGCTGGGTGTAAGTTCGAGACGAGATTGAACAATTTATATTAGGTAGGCATGAAAACTTTTTTGGAAAATCGAAGAAAATTTTCTTGTCTATAATAAAGAGTGGAAGACGTCGAAAGAATACTTAATATTAGTGGCTTGTAAAATGTAAGAAATTGGTGTAGATTTTTTAGCTCGTTTACATGAAATCCTCTTGATGACCCGCAGCCCCTGTTGATGCTCACCCGCATGAATTCGAAGTAGGAAAAAGTTAAGCTCCATTGAGCTATTGAGCTTCCGTCGGAAGCTACTTAAGGAAAAGGAAGGAAGGTATGAATGGAACAGGCACAATAAATACCTTGTCCGACAACGCTCAAGGAATCCTAATGACGTGCCTCTGTTATTGAAGAAAGCCTTTTAGAAAAGTGAGCCACCTTGTTGGGGAATCTCGTTTAATGTTAATGCTCCGCTTTCGAATCCTCTTCATTCTCGTAATTTTACGGCTTCTGGCTCTTTCTCAAACCACACTTTGGGATGATGTGATGGGCATTTGATCATCACACCGTTAGTTTCCTTGTAAGGAAGACGCATTGCCGTTGGCTTTCGATGAAGCCCGGTCTTATGTAAATGGAAGGTCTGTTCAAGTAATTTGAACGGAGCTATGTGTCAATTTATTAGTGGGGGGCTTTAAAGTTCCAAGGGAAGCTACCGATGGTTAATACTGATTTACGAAATACCGTGTGAAAATTTGTCGCATACAGACTCACTTATGGTTAGATCACGTTAAAGTTAGTCTTATATCGACTATCGACGATCATCAAATATAGGTTTCATATAGTGAAACCTCCATACAAAAATATCATTTATATGAGTTTAATGGCAGAAATCCTACTAAAATTATGGTATATTACTTTTAAGCATGATATAATGATATTACAAGAAATTCAAATGACATTAGTGATTTTATATCAAATAATACATCTGAGGCAAAAGAATTTATAGAATGCATTCAAAACATTTAAAAATATATTTGATATAAAGGGTTAAACGTTCCGAATACATTCGAGTTCCAAGTGTCATATCAATTCACTCAAGTTATTATAATAAACTACATTATGCCTTCATGTCACTGTCAATGTCCAGTCGTTTTTGATACACAATCCTTCACTTCCATTCATTTGCATAACGAGTTATAAATTTAAAAAGCCCCGTTTGTCAATTCTAATTCTAAATATAATTTCTTAATTAATATTTTCATTATGGTATTAAACTAATATTGTATGTAGGACATTTCACTAGACACCTTCGTTTTAAGACTCTAATAATAATATCTTAAAATATTATGCAATATAAAATATCTGTATTAATGGATTAATTTTGATTAATTTGAACAATTAATTTAGTTATTAGTCAAAAACATTATTAGTAAATTCAATTGTACATTTTTGAGAAAAAATATTATGATTTTGACCTATTTATAAGGTTTGAGAAAAAATGCAAATATTATGTTTGTAAACTTTACAAAAACTTTTTAATGAACAAAACTTTCCTTGAAAAAATTTTCTTTTCTCTAATCCATCGATTTTTTTGAATTTATAAGTTTTTCCGTCATTAATACTCAAGCACACATAGCTTATAACTTTATACATATTATACCTAACTATATATTTATGAACACACAGAAAGTGAGAAATAAAAACGGGTTTCTTGAATATGGGATTAATTAAGATTAGGTACAAAATCATTGGGCAAACATGTGTAATGTGGTTTCTTTGCAAAAATTTCTTTTACTGGAACTTACGATCCACAGTTTGATATTTTAACATTCCAGTATGAATAATCGTTTCCCACATAAGATTTATTAATTTGCCATATAATGAAAAAATACCGAAACAGTGTGTTTTATTGAGACGAAGTATAAGGGGCATTCCGAAAGTTCGTTCGCATGGTTCGCATTTTCACCTTGCTTTCTGCGAACAAACTTTCGGAATGTCCCTTATAGTATGAAATGAGTATTTTGTTCATTTTGAGTAAGAAACCATTTGACATTTATATATATACTCGGAGCAAGCCGGAGCTTGAAAGTAAAATTATCTATTTTTCAGAAAAACGACCGGAGCGTCGACCTTATTTTTGACGATTATTCCGATTCAAATTCAGCTGAGCGTAATTTAGTGCTTAACGGGAGAAGTAATAAACATAAGAGTTCAGTTGAAAGTAAGAGAGGGAAAAGATTTGAGGACTGGGACTTTGACGAAGAAACATCGGAGCGGACGGAGTCAACAATAAAAGACTCAACGAGACCTTCATTGCAAACGACCAAAAAAGAAACGACAGTTGTCGGGAAGTTTTCTCCTTCGCCACTAACGAAAAGAACTATCGTTCCAGTCTCTGATGATGAAGATCTCGTCTCTTCCGGCGATGATGGCATCCATGAAGGGTCTGGGGACTTTTCCTCTTCTGTCACGTCGGGTAGAGAAAACCCATCTACAACAATTTCACACTCACCTTCTTCTTCCTCTTCCTATTCTACAACTGGTAGATCTGATACAAGCGAAACTAAAAGTAAGTTTAAAAGACTTTATTCAAATGGTCTCATTTATTTTGTATTATTATTTAAATTCTTTTATAAATATAAATGTGTTAATATACTTCACAATTTATTTCAGTCTAAATATTTTGTAACATGTATAAAATTCATGTCCTTTTTTGATGTCAATAGGGTTTTTCCGAATTTCGCTGACCATTGGGAAAAGTTGGAGTCCAGCACTTGAGCAAAAATCATCTTCTGCCTTCAAAATGATTGAAGGGGAGTTAGAAAAATCATGCAGCCAAGCCTTGGAAATTGAAATCGAAAGCTTTCATGTCATCAATTTCATGTAAGTTTATTTTGATACTTGTTACATTTATTTGATTAGCACTTTGAATCAATATCATAATTCAAACATTCTTGGGCGTTTTTTTTCAAAGAAAAACTTGAATTTAAAATAACAAATACAATAGAGACAGAGGTTTAAAAAAATTCAGTGAAGTAGATTTTCAGCCATGTGTCTAGCGATGTCTTAAGTTTGAAACTAATGTATTTGTAGAAGCGACTGTTGACCTTATATCTTATGCTTATGTTAGTCCTATTAATCTTGAACGGGGTGATGAGACTCGCTCGGGTGAATGAAATCCCTAATCAGGTATGTATTCTTATCTAACCGGCGGTCACCACTTAAGCCAGGCACGATAAGGGGAAAAAGGGTTCCTATATTTGCTTATGATATTTCTTTTGGTAAGGAGATAAATAGGGAGTCTTCCTTAATGGTTCTTTTTTTATTCTTTTCATTGAGGAAAATTGAATGAATGGAAGGATGCTAGAAAAATGAATAAGTAATATAATTATTGTCATTTCTAGTGATATTGGTGACTCGGCGTATGTTCGCTGCGTTTTCGACATGGGACTCATTGGCTATACGAAAGAGAATGTTGAGTACGCGTTCAATCCTCTTTTTGATGGAATCACAATGGGATCACTGAGAGTCAAAAAGGAGGGATTCAGCGTCAGAGATTTGGGAAGTGAGTACATATTTATAGATCTAAATCAAAACAAAATTATGACTTTCATATGGTTATCTATAATTTTAACTATACCAATTTATTACAAATATCATTCTTCAGGATAGTTATAATTATATAATGTATTAAACTTTAGACAATTCATTAAATTAGTTAAAGGATTTTTTAACGGAATACCTTTATTCCAATGTTGAATTTAGCTTACATCGCTTATGTACATACCTGAATAAAGCAAAGGGTTGAAACTTGAGAATTAGATTTAGGTTCGAAAGGAACACGCCCAATCGCGAATATTCATAAATTTACATAAGTATATTTTATGCTTACCGATTTTAATTTCTGATACATCCCTCGTCATGAGCAATACGCATTTATGAAAATGAATCCAACGTATATAAAAGATGAAAGGTCTGATTTGAGAGCTTATGAATCAAATTGAGAGAATGAAATATGAGAAACATTAGTTATGTGAATCTAGCCATGTTATCATCCGCAAACATATGCTCTCCTCTTCTAGTTTCCTCTCGAGTCAATTTCTTTATATGAGGGGTAACGTCTTAATGTTGAGGTTGAAAATTCAATCTCAATTCTCTCTTCGATGATGCCCAGAGAGCCAACTTGGAATGAGGATCCGTTTCGAATAATAACATGCAGATTTTTCTCTCTATCGTATAAATAATGCGTGCATTCAACTCGTGCTATAATAAGGAGGGTCAATCAAGATTAAGAAGTACCCATGTTGGATTTAAAACTGATTAATTGTCTGTATCTTATTTAGAACCTCTCCTTTGCCACGAGAATGAGCTTCAATGTAACAGCGGCGAATGTATTTCTATTACGATGAAATGCGACTCCTCTTTAGATTGTGCCGATGGGTCAGATGAACATGGATGTCCAGACAGTTCCAACACGATCCGTAAGTGACTTGTCTTCTTTTACCTATCTGTACAACTACCAATATTTAATTCATTATACATGATTCAACATCAAAATAAATGATTATTTCCTATATAGTCACCTTCATACTTACAACTAGATATTAATCTAATAATTTTTACAATGTAAATATTTTTCGGTATATTATATTTTGAATTCAAACATGTTGATGATGATTTTTTGAGATTTTATCAAAACGCATCATGTTTTATATTTCCCTAATGTTAGTAATTATTTTTGATTATGGATTAAATCATCGTTAAACTAAAAAAAACTGAATATTTTCAGTGAAATATAAGAAGTTTTGCAATAGATGGTGCAGGGTTAAAGAGATTTGGCATGCGAATGCTTTTTAAGTATTTTCAATGCAAGAGCATTGTTTGATTCTTATTTTGTGCATTGGACTACGCGGACACATTGCGTGCATAATATCAGCATATAACTTAAATATTGGAATTTCATTGTATGCATAATGAATATAAGATTAATTCATGATGATTCAATTATATAGGCATCCTTTGAAGATTAAATTTATTATATAAGTTTTCGATGGCTTAATGACAACGGTTTAGTAGACCCCATGTTGAGATCTTTCCTTTTAAAGATGAAAATTTTGATAGCTTTGCAATAAATTGTATTCATTAGAATTTTGTCCATATTTGTATGAATACAATATGCAAGGAAGTTTGTATTTTGAGTTTGCATTTTTCATTCTGAATTTAATTTCATGTTATTTTTGATTTACAAAGGCCGTTTAGGACATTCATAAAATGGAAATTGTATTTTAAGTCTACAAATGATCTCTAGTGTACAATTGTTAGTAAGTTTATAGTTTTACAATGTAGATTTTTCTTTAAACTATTTACCTATTTTAATAAAACATGTCAGAAACACAAGTACCTAAACTGTAATTGAGTTTCAAAAAGAATGATTTATTCTATTTTGCACGTATTGATTAATTATAATTTGTATTTATAAGATATATCATTTTTATAATTATAATTAAATAATAATTAAATAATTAGATTCATATACGACGACGCACGTACGACTTAAGGATTTTCACTTCTGTAATACACAACTTTTTGGTGATTACCTAATACCCGACAAATTTTTTACCCGACATGGGGCGTATTGAATAGCGCCTACTTCAGGCGACATTCAATTTGAATGAGGTTAAGTTAGATTTAAAGTTGCACTATGCCCCATGTCGGGTAAAATGTGCCGGGTATTGTGTAGCCACCAATCTTTTTTTATTGATAAATGAAAGCACGACAAATAATATCCATTAATAATCCATTGAAACAACATTGTTAAATATATGTAAATATATTAATTAGATAACAAATAATATTATAGTTATTATTTTATTAAAGTTGACATTGAAATGATCGTTTGTACTTGGACTCAATTAGAATGACAGAATATAATATTTCAGAAGCTTTGATAAATTACAAGCATAAAGAGATTTCTAAAGTTGTCCAACAACACATTTTCATATTTCGGAAGTTTGATAAAAGCAAATGATCGCACTTTTACACAGTTTTCCTTAATGGTGAGGGATAGCTAATTATGATTAAAGCAATAAAACTTAATGAAGTCTCGTGAATGATGCATGGCATTAAATAAACTTCGGCATGATAAATTAGAGCTTTTTAAACTAAACTTTAAGCTATTCTAGTTCAACTATTCAACGAGTGAGATTAATTTTTAAAAAACTACTCTGTCAGTTCTACTGGTCAGTCGCTGCTTAAAATGGCCATTATTTAACTTTTTGATAAATTGCATGGCTCAATTGATTTATTTAGCTTATTCAACTCTTCCATCAACAACTCGACTTGCTTCCACAACAAGAAAAGACTTCTCGAGTGAAAGCGAAGAAGGAGACAATAATGATCTATCAATTGACAAAAAGCCGGATGATAAAAAACAAGTTGATAAAGTTCCAGTGCCGATTCCAAAACAACCAGATGATCATTGTCGAGCAGACGATCAAGTGAGATGCTCGGATGGAAAAACTTTTATTTGCAGCGATCAGAAATGCGACGGTCACCCAGATTGTCCCGACGAAGATGATGAATTTAATTGCGATTCAACGGGTACTTTACAACAAAAAGCTTACAATACCATTCAGTAGTTTGCTTTTTAATACAGGAAATCTGTATTTCTTTGCATGGAGTTAATTGCTTTCTCTTTTCCTTTAATTATTTACGTTTTCAAATTGTTTTGTAATTACGCAATTTGGTATTTAAGACTAATAAAGTGACTTTATTTTCTTTGTTAGTTAACGTGTAAATATCAATTTTTTGTTTGATCGTAAAATTGTGAACAATAACACAGACTTACACTTGATTAAGTAAGATAAATTAAATATTCTAGTTTAGTTTTGTGTACATTTTTATATTTAATGAAAATTGTGTAAATAATTACTTTGTTTGTAATTTAAATGCTAATATGATGTAATTAATTTTGTATTATTTAAAGATCCAGTTTAAAAAACTTTAGTTTTAATATTGATTAAGTTGGTAGAATTTGGTTTCGATATCTTGCTTTTAAGTCTTGGGTATTTAAGGCATTTCTCATTGTGGTCATTGTCTCACTTTGGTTGGCATTGGGTATTTGTAAAGTAGTATTAATTGAGCATTTAAGTATTTAGTGTAAAATTCATCTTAAGCAAAAAAAAGCATATTTGAAGCTAAATAAGAAAACGACTAAAATTAATCAAACTATTAATTTATTTATATATTGACTGTAAAAACAAACGCATTCTTTCACTCCACTCAAACAAACAAAACATTTACAATTAACTCGCTCTTTTCGTTAATTTATATTTGTATGTAAATTCGTCGGTTGTACAACTTACTATTAGCAATTATGCTCATAAAACTCATCATGAACTAATGAACTTAATTAATTGGGTAGAAAATCTTTATGGAACGCTCAAAGTTAATACATAACCCATGATTAAAGTAAAATATGGTAATGGAAAAACTTAAAACTCAACAAATAATCCATAATGCTCATTAAATGTTAACCTCTATAATACACTCATTTAACCTTGTCAGTTCATGTCCGTAAGCGTAACTCGTCTTTCTACATTTTTCATTCTTACAATTGTTGGAGCAATCATATCAAATGCTATGAATGTGATGTCTTAAATAAATGTTAAATGTTTGGCGTCTCCACGATTTTCGAAGGAAACGTGTCTTTTCTCCATTTAAAGAGCTTTTTGTATAATCTGTCTTCAAAATGTATTTTAGATGCGTGTGAACCTGGTCACTTTTCTTGTGACCTCACGAAATGCAAACCTGAGGAGCAGAAGTGCAACGGAGTTCAAGATTGCGATGACGGGAGCGATGAGTCAGACTGTCGTGGACGTAAGTTTAAATCATTTCAATATTTGTATTTCATCTCCCTGCCTTTCTAACTATCATTTGCCTTAATTTGTGGCTTGTATTGTATTATATCCGATTAAATACAAAAATAACATTCTTATACTTTGATATCAAATTATATGAATATTATTTCTAATATCTATCGATACAATTAGGTATACAACTTAAAGATATTCATGAAATATAATTTAATTATATATAATTTATTAACTTTAATTAGCAATCAATTTACTTTATGGCGATTAATAGTCTTAACTTAATTAAGAATAATAACAAATAAGGGAAGTAAAATGTTCAAAACTTAAAGAATTGAAGGAACTTTTCCACAAAAATGTCATTTGTCATTAACTGATTTTATCGTTAATTTTTAATTCGAAATTCTAACTTTTCCTGAACTTTTCATACTTTATCCTAATTAATTAACAACAAATTTGTTAAGTTCGTGTGCATAATTTAAGTAAGTAAGACAATAAACGACCATGTAAGAATCCACGATTAAGGAAAATGACCACGAAAGCCAAAAACCAACAGTTAAAATGTTAAATAGGGAGTTGTTCAAGTACTTTGGAAAATTGACAACCGATTATTAGTCGACTAATGTTTAACTGCACCATAATTTCTTCAATGCAAAGATGCATATTTCTTGTTAATCACAATTCTTGGGCGGTATTGGCATTAGTCAATACAAGGATCTTGAATGGAAATGTTAATTACTTCATACAATTACAAACGTGTTACATTAGTTGGTTGGCTCCTGACGCTCGTAAGTGTAATGAACATTGAGGTTTCTCAAACTGTGGTTTATTGCTCTGTGGGTCGGCGTGCGACAAGGAGGGGATGAGTGTTGAGAAGATGAAACACAATTACTCTCAACCACCTCGCCTCAATTACATTATACTTACATTTGAACCTCGGCCCATACAAAGAATTGAAATGAGTTGGTGAGCACGAAATCCGACTCTGGCTATTATTTATGGTTATTTATGGGTGTAAAGTGAAGATAAGTCCATCCGAGTGTTCACTCTTACTTGGCTCATCTTCACTGGAGTAGGAATTAATGACAGGGGCAAGGATAGGGGATGATGAGGGTCGGGATGTCGAAAGATGACAGGTCATAGGATAATACTTTCACCTTCGATTGTTTGGTCTGGGTGGCCCAAGGGAGACGAGACTTCGTTTTCCATAAATCAACCTTGGAGGGAGAAATAACTATAATTGAGTGTGAGCGGGAGGGAGAGCTGGAGAGACGAGGTGTGACCTTACGGGGTTACGTGATCGGCTTCTCATTAGACCCGCTTGGACATCTCATTGGCAGAGCAAAGTGAGACTTTTGGACTTCTCCTCCCAGGCGGTCAACAGTATATTATGACCCTTGTTGTAATCTCAGTACCTGTCAAACCCAAGCCGGTGCTCATTTCCCTCTTTTAAATGAGGATAAAGATTATAGAATTTTTAATTCCTCGACTTCTCAATTGAATAAGTGGGAGCGGAATATAAAGAGACTTTAAAGGCCTTATAGGATTTGCTTACATTTCGAAGGAGGTGCGAATCTTTCATGCCAACCACATTGATATTACAATATACTAATCAAAAAGAATCCACTACTCCTCCAAGGAACAGAATTTATAATTTCCTTTTCCACTGGGGTTCGTGGCAGGGCAGAAGCAGATCTCATCTTTTTCATCCTATCATAAATTGTAAGAATGACATGACGTGGCGCGGCCGGCTTTCACATGAATTATTACATTACTCCTATGATCGTAGTTAGTAATACACAAGTCGAAGTGAAAAGACAACTAATAAACCTTCATCTTCCTCTCGTGGGCTCCTTCGATGAAAAACACGCTAGGTCGCTTTCTTTTTAGATTCTCCTTTCGATTTGTGCTTAAACTCTAATTCAATTTGTAAACATTTTCGGAGCCAAGATTCTGTCTCTGTTAATTTGAGTTTATGTAAGGTTAATACAAATACATTAAATCAAAATCGGTTTTTTTCCTTTAGCCTATACATCATGTATCTTGTACTTCACTTCCCTCTTAAAATGTTAAGAAAAGTGGAATACATATAAAAGCACTAAATTCTCATTAAAAGTTCTTAAATAGATGACCGTTTAGTTACATACATGATAAGTGCCTTACACAATATTTAAATTGGTGATGAATGAGTGTGAATGTCCTGATAGTTACTTTGAAAGGCTCGAGTTTTACAGATTTGACTCTAAAATGAAAAAAAGAGTTTTAGCTTAATTCGGCCAACTATCCAAAACTCACAATTTTGCCTTGTTTTTTATTCTTAAATGATTCAAACGTGCTGGAGATAAGGTCGAGTGGATTTGAGATTGAATGTCAGCTTTAGATTTCGTTCAATTTTTATATATGGAATTGCGAGCTCCAAGTAAGGTTAGGGTGAGAACACTTGATCTCAATAGAGATTCTGTAAATTGAATGCATTAGATTTTTAATCCACAGTTTGTATAACTTCAATCGAACCAAATCTTTATGCATATCTGGAACATCCATTGAAAACTAATATTTATTTTAAGTGACTTTTATTGAGCAAGGAAAATTCGCATTGCATTAGTCATTACACTTTTAAATGATCATACAATGCATGGTTGATTAAACCATTCATAAAAAATTTATCGAATCAATAATTCAATTGTTTTAGTACAGTAATTAGTTATCCTTATCTTGAATTGTTAAATGGCTTGAATATGAATATACAGACTAAAATTCAATTGAATATAAATTTTGCAAACATTCAGAATCCCATTCAGCACCTTTAAACTTTAGTTTATCCTGTTGTAACATTTGTTGAATGTACCTATTTCGTAATACTTTTGTGTTTTTCTATAATACATCCATAGAGTTTTCGTGAAATGAAAAAAATATATTCACTATAGTTAAAGTTTCTAGTATGGAAAGTTTGAAACTTATAATCTGTGTATTATCTGCAAAAGTTATGTAGAGTCTATACAAGATATTGAATGTCAAAACAAGCTATAAAAGAAATACAATGTTATTAATATTAGAATTCTGTTCCTAAAATTCCGTTTCACTACCATATTTGAAAAATATTTAAGGAAAGTGCGTTCGATCTTTCTATTCTTACATTTGCTCATTGAAGAGCAAAAGTGTTCCTCTTGAACTCCTTCCTGAGAAATGAACTGGAGAATCGCATATTTAGCATTGTCAAACGGGTGTTGATTTAGAGGAGGCGAAAAGATTTATTGAGGTTCTCCGGATTTCATCGACGCTCTTCCGTCTGATGTTTCGAGATCATTATTCAACTTATTTACTGTCAAGTCCCTTGTTGGAGAGAGGGGCTAAGTGAATGGTGGCGGTGACGGATTAGGGAGCAGATCTCATATCCTGATAAACTCTAGCAGAGTGAGAACAGTTCGCCTCCTGATAAGCACTTGATGAGAATATGAAAATGAGGAGTCTCCTCTCTTTGGTTCTCCGTGGCCAAAAGGGTGGGCTTCTCCTTTCCTGGCCAGGGGATTTGGCTCAGCCGAACTGCGAGTCAATCCATGTACTTGCTCATACGCTCAAGAACATGAACTGTGGCCTCTGTATGAAAGGAAAGGCGCTCCGTTGACTTCTGCCAGTCCATTTTGGAGTCCATCGGACGGAGATTCTTTCTTTATTACTCCGGCCCGTTAGGAGCATTAAATAGGAGCCTTCGCTCTGGAGGCAGATTGAATAATAAAATAATAATAAGAGCCCAAGCTCTGAAAATCCTTTGATTGACAGGGGGCCTTTTCGGGGTCTCCTACTGCGTGAGACCCTCATTTTCAATTTCCACCCTCCTCGTTTATCTTCATTTGCCTTCCACTTCGGCCTCCTTCCACCTTTAACTTCTCAATCCACGAGTTGGGAAGGAACAATAAGCGAGGAGAGAACAAGAGGACTCGCACATATACTCTTCCTTCCGCTCCGTGTTTATCATCGTTCAGTGGATATCAGAAGAATGAAAATCCTTCCTTGATCCCTCGTCGTCATTGAATTCAAGTGAGGTTATCGTTAGTAGGAGAAAGCGTGTTGAGCATCTTGGATCCGTTAAGTCGAGATGTCACGGGAAATCCCTGGGATTTCTGTGACCAGAGTCTTCATCCTTCTTCTCATTCTCCACTTTGGAGAAGTAAATTCAAACTCTAGGTTCAGGTCCTCAAGAGACCGAGACCGTGGTAAGAATTTCATAAGAATCCCATATAGCATGATAAGTAATATTATACAAATGTGAGGTTCTTTATTATGATTTAAAAATTTATGCATTGTCAACTTTCTATCAAAACACACGGCGTAATTAATTCAAATTTAAAAGCCACTCTTGGTAATTAAAAGTCTTTTTGGAGGTAATGAAAGGCAAAACTACGGGCAAACATTTTTAATTATGAAAGTTGATTATCCTTCTTAATGGCCTTTCATCTGGGGATTAATTAGATGCAAGTAATGTATTCAATTGACTGGACAGATGTAATGATTCCTTAATTATTAACGGTGATGTAAATAGTCAGATTTGATGGAGATTTTCCGGTCAGGCAATTGATGCCTTTGAGAACCTGAGCGGAGATCAAGGCAGGGCAACGAGGATTACTGTGAGAACTCACATTTATAGCTGAGTCAGTCCAGTTTGATTCAGGTTTTATTTGTTGTAATGAATTCAGTTGGCTGAAAATGAAATCATTGGAAGGATATATTCAATTCATTTCAAATGTTCATCAGAGTGATTTGACATGACATCACGGTTAAACACGTACACATGTTCGCATTATGGGATCCTAGCAGGGATCGCACGGATCTCCTCTTCATTCCTAAATCAAATGTGTATCTCATGAAAAAGGGTAGGGAAGGAAAACGCCTTGTCCGACGACGTCCGCTCGCATCTTCCCATAAACGCCAGCATCACCTCATTCATACATTCTGACTTTCCATGTAAATACGTTTATTAAACCGCGTTGAGGTTCTCGCGAGCTCGTGGACACATGAATGAGACTCGAGAGTTCATGAAGAGGTTTTTATGTTCATCATAATGGAAGTTGATTAAATCTAAATCATCTTCACCCAGACCTTCGAAGGAAAAATTTACGTGTGTATGGGTGACAGGAGATGAATGTCTAAAGGGCTCTTCCTCACTTGACCAATGAATGGCCCCTTAATCGCTTACGATTGTGATTCACTCTTTCTCAACTCTTTCACTTGGCCCATTGAGTCTTGAGACTGGAGAATCCTGCAGTGTGAATTTCTGGATTTTCTTGTGTATAATTGCTCAAAATAGAGATTTATTAGCCCCGAGTATTTCTTCGACTCAAACGGAATAATAAAGCATTTAGAGATTTATTATCTTCCATATCCACAGGCGTTATTTTTCTTATATAACGATTTATTCTTGGTGTGTGAAATATAAATCTCGACTCATCTCTGGCCATTTGCTGTGGTTAAACTTTCCGGTGATACAATCCGGGTATCATTACTCACACCCAGACGACGCTCGAGTTGAATGTCAATGTTATCTTTATCATTCGGTTTTCATTTTATTGATTCATAATTTATCCGTGTACAAAGCTACATGCTTAAAACCTCATGCGAGAACGAGCAAAGTATCGTTCAGTAAAACCTGTTATGGGACAGAAGGTTCTCTTGCAATTTCTCCTTCGACAAACAATGAAATAGGAGTGTCGTTTGAAAATATGGTTTTACAAATTCTCAATTTGTTTGTCCTACTGCAGACAGACTGTTTTAAAGGTATACAGATGAGAAAGAAGAGCTATACTTTCCTATTGTAAATACATGTTATTTCATCAATTATTTCATTAAACTAATTACTAATTGATTATAATTCACTTTCACTCTAATAAATACATTTTTGCAAGTTAATGTAGGTATTATATTATTATTATAAGACTGATTTATTATGCCAATACATACCAATTATAGACTTATTTTACATAAGGCCACATGACTTTATTCGTAAATCTATTTTGACTCTTCTCTCTTTCTTATTGAATTTTTAAACAAAAGTACAAAGCACACAGTAAGTATTACACTTGTTAGCATATAATATATAAATCATTCATGAGTTTCAAACTCATTTGCTAGTTCAAAGATAAAGATTACTCAAGATTACTTGGTTAAAACTTGCAAACTTTTTGCACAAAATGTAATATAAAATGAATATGGAAATACAGAGTAAGTATGTATTTGGAATAATGGTTTATTGAAAAAAAGTAGTGAAAATGCTTTTCTTTTTTTATTTAAATTCTCTCCCAAAGTAAATCGTGAATTAGTAAATGAGTCAAGTTTTGTCGAGTCGGACGAAAGTATAATTATTCTTGGGCCTCGGTTTTTAGGAATTGTTAGTGGATGTGGAGAAAAACTCGATTCTTATCCTGATGACTTTAAATTTAAATGCATGAGCGGGTCATGTGTTCCAATCTCAGCTCGTTGTAACAACAGACGTGATTGTGACGACGCTTCCGACGAAGTTAACTGCCGTAAGTGGATGAGGCAAATGAGAATAATTTAGTCTACCGCCTCCGCAGTTAGGTTTCAAAAGTCGGGAAACTTTGATCCCAATTTAATTATATAATCATTCTCAATGTAATCCAATCATTCTGAGGAGGTAGTCATGCAAATTCCGGATTTTTCCTCCTCATCTTGATGTTCAATTTCTCCTCTCGTTGGCAGAATGCTTGCCATTTGAGTGGGAGTGCGAAACGGGCGACTGCATTCCCCGGGATTTATTTTGCAATGGCCAAGTCGACTGTCTCGCCGACGGTTCAGATGAGAAGTATTGCAATGGCCTTCCAGAGACCCAGAACCCCCGCCTTCGTCACGAGGAGTCGAGTGAATCAAGTAAAACTCTCCTTCTCATCAGCCTCTTTGAAATTCGCATGGATATTTATGTCCCTCATCTCATCATCATCTCTTTCAACCCCACACGAGAGTCTCTTCCATGCATATGAATGAACGTAGTGAACAATGAGCATTCTTCACATTTGCATTTTTCTACACTCTGACTTTTGAGAATTTTTTCTTTTATGCCTCAACCTCGGTCACAAACGGCTTCGCATTACACACGGTAGTTATGAGAGACTCATTTACCCACTGGATCCTGGTTCTTTTTGTCCAGATGAGTCTCGTCTTTGGTTGCCTATTATTTCTTTTTTGCACACTTGAGTGATATGCGAAAGTAGTAAATTTGATTTTCAGGTTTTTGGATATTTGGCAATTCCTGTATCAGTTAACTTTGCGTATTAAAGTAGGACGTTCAGTTGCGCGACTTGGTCATTTCAATAAGTATTAGATAATAATGACTTACGATATCCTTGAGACAGAATTTCAATTCTTGACCAATTTATGATAGAAAATTGTCAACTTTTGGTTAAAAAATGTGGCTTGGAAGTCAACCTTCATTTTAAGTATATTTACGATTTGAACATTTTCTAGTAGAGGCAACTAGTATTTTAAGTAGTCTAGTTGTGCATCATATATATATATATATGCTATTGAAATAAATAGTGCCTAGAATTTATTAGTTTGCCTGAATATGTGTTATTTTCACAAGAAACGGTCATATCATTTGGCTGTTATTTACAAGAACGGAATGCTTATACCCTTTTTACATCCCATATTTGAATGGAATATTTCGCATATTACAAAATTATAAATACAAATTTAAGAAGGCAGGATAAAAGTATATTTTATAATTCATTTTCTATACTAAGTATGTATTATTATGTTAGATATATAAGAGTATAATAAATAAGGTTTGTATAATTTACATAGATTCTTCAGATTAAATAGGGAATTTAACTGAAGCATTCAAGTTTTTATATAAAAAATCATCTAATCATAAGTTTGTATCTTTCTTGAAATGGAAACCCAACCATATCAAGTTTCACTTTCAAAGCCGAGCTACCATAATCAGAATGACAATGAAGTTATGCACCAATCTTAGAAAAAATCGAATCTTTTCTATAAAAACTTTCAAATATTTAAATTTTTAATGTTTAGTAATAAGAAAATATGAAATACGATCCAATATCGTTTTTATATTTCTTAGCGTAGTAAAATCACATTTTCAGTCAACTACTAACATTCATTTTAAAAACAACCAAAATTTCTTTTAATCAAACCATTGGGTTTCTATAAAAATATTTCTATATCTTAAATCCAAATAATTTTTATATAGAAAACTAAAAATTGTAAATATTATAATTATAATTAACATTGAGTAAACAGCTCTTTAACTTAAATAGTTATTATTAACTTAAAATTTCAATTTAAATAACTAATAGGCTATTATAATTAAATATGATAGTAAAGTATTTTATTGAATTTGGATTTTGATTCGAATATATAGCATTTCTATGCCAGAGGGATCAGTTTCGATGTAGTAATGGAGTCTGCATTGATTTGAAACTAAGATGTAATAAGCATCCCGACTGCTCCGATAATTCTGATGAGACCGGAGATTGCCGTGAGTCGAACCATCACCAATTTCTGCATTGATTTTGTTTGTACATTGACAAATCGATCGTTGCTCTTGTATCTAAATTGAGCCTCTTATTATTCGCTACTTGTGAAGCATTATTTCTGTTTGGTATTTTTTTTAATATAAATCGAGATTTTGAGCTATATTCACTTACAGTTGCTCGAAATCTTTTTTCTCTCTTTTCCAATTTTATACATTTTTAATATTGGGAAATATTCTATACAGGTTTTCTTTGTCTCTTCTCGTTTTGTACATTTTATTATACTTTCTTTATCTTCCTTGAGTTCAATTAATTAAGGTCCTTACTAAAAACTTTTCTATCAATTGTTTTATTAAGGGCTTCTTCCTAATTGAGCCTTGGGAAATGAGACTGATTCAATGTTCGTTAATTCATATCACTATATATTTTCTTCCTATCCTTTTGCATTATGTGCAACTTTTTTTTGTCAATACTCGTGCATTTTAGCCATATTCTTCTTTTGTGAACATCAAATTCATTCACATCACGTCTATACATAAAATAGCAGACAAACTCTGTGGATAAATTGATTTCATTTCATCTGTCAATAATTCTACTACATTAATCTAAATCACACAATACAATATAATTTTAAGTTACTTACCTACTTTAATAAATAACTTACTTACAAGAGATACATGCACACTGAATGAAAATTATGGATAGAAAGCAATGAAAGCATAACATTTAAATTAACATAAACATAAAACATTGTGACATCACTACATTTTTTTGTTATAACTCAAAATTTCGGCAAAGCGTACATTTTTTATTTAAACTTTTAAATATTTAAGTTATCAAGTTATTTTCACATTTCACTTTTTTAACATTAAAATTATAATGGCCATGAAACATAACTTACGTTAATTACATGTTTGATATTCACTCACACGTCCACGTAGCAGCTCACAAAAAATCCTTATCGTTAGCTCTTACCTTATAAGTTTAGACAAAACACATGTCATAACATTAAATATTTATACTCTTTGAAATTGGTGTTTCTATCTGTGAACGTCATTTCTTTTGTTGATTCCTCATTGCACGTTAAAAAGCGTTACTTTTGTATTGTGCACTCTGCACTGGTGTGTGATTCTATTGTAACGTTGTCCAGTTTTTGCCTCGAGTGTGTTGTGTGTTTTTGTCTCGTTTTGTCCAAGCCGTTAAAGAAACCATTGATAAGTGTTCATTGATTGATTGATTGATATTATACAATTGAAATCCAATTATTCCAAATTGAAACACAGCATGCGCCGAACACACGGAGTTTAAATGCGGCACTGGTCTTTGCATTCCAATTTCACAGAGATGCGATTCTATCAATCAGTGCAATGATATAAGTGATGAGAAAGATTGTCGTAAGTGCATGGTTTTATTTGGTTTCTCTTTTATTTTAATTAACTATAACTAGATTTATTATTATTAATTAGGTTCCTCAGTTTAATTTCGTTCAATATTACATTAATTATTACATAATTACTTTTTAATAAATAAAGCACGCGTTATTTGTTTTTTAATTTCTTTAAATCAATAAAACTTAGCTACCTAATAATGCCTTTAAGTAACTGGTGATTGGGGTTGAGGTTTTGCCAATTACAATTAACATTTTAATACTTTACAGTACATCAATATGATGTATTAATTTTGCTTACTTGTGTTTTTAAAAAAGCAAGTTTTTTTTTACTGTGGCTTATAAAGATCTCCGCCTGACCTTTTTTTTATTTTCATGGAAATGTGGAAAAATTACCCTGGAAACGCTATGTGTTAACTATTACATAATATTTGATCAAATTATACTTTTCTTCATAAAAATCATATTCGTGAATTTATTATAAACATTTTGCTAATATGTGAGATTCCAAGGTACTTTGAAAATAAAAAAGGTCAGGCGGAGATCTTTGTAAGCCACAGTAAATTCAACGTATATATATATAAATAGCACTATGGTGCTTATATTATATTTATTTTATTTTTTATTTTTATTATATAATATTTAAAATTTTTTAAATGTGCACTTTGTCAAATGCAAGTGCATCCCATCATAGTAGCACGCCTGATATTTTTCTTACAAAGCTCAAGATTTTTTTTCACTTTATGTAATGAGTCAATAAGCAAAAGTATCTTGCCTTATTTGTAAGGAGTATTTGTGATTCTGCGACCCAGACTTGAGGATCATCAAAAAGATGAAGAAGTTTGTCCATTGTGTCATAGAAAGAGATGATGGGATGTGCTTTAGTTTACACTCTTGTGTACTCTTCATCTTCAATTGGAGATGAGAAAGGGAAATGAAAAAAGTTTCCTTCTCTCCTCCTTCACCTGACTACCTGTTGAGTTCCAAAGGAGTGAGACTTTCAAAGAGCTCCCCTTTTCTTCTCTCCTTTCTTCAACCCATTCTAACTTTTTTCTTCTCTATGATTATTTAGCCAAGCCCAGCTGCTCTTTTTCGGAGTTTAAGTGTGCCGACGGCTCCTGCATCCCTCGGAGTCAACGCTGCAACAATAGGGAAGAGTGCCCTGATAGATCCGATGAACACGGC
Source organism: Neelides sp. FZ-2019 (assembly GCA_009869795.1). Lineage (NCBI taxonomy): Eukaryota > Metazoa > Arthropoda > Collembola > Neelipleona > Neelidae > Neelides > Neelides sp. FZ-2019. Next base: position 104,572 of record VJMY01000160.1, read on the forward strand.
TGCCGTATGTACCTTGTCCATATTAATATATTTTGAAATGAATTTCACCATGTGATATGCTTAACTTTTTGTATCATTAGTTATACAGATACACTTCTTATATACTAACTCTTTATAAATGCTAACAGTAAGTGTATGTCTAATTCTTATATAAATATATGGTGTATCAGTGTATGACATATAGGATTATACGAGCATTACACTTCAGGTTAGGGTTAATGCTATCATGTGGAGGTAATAATGCACGTAAAGCGACTTGACACACTGGCTAACTTTCATAATATTGCATACAAAACACATTCACACGCAAGAGTCTGGGTGGATGTGTATCTTTCCATGTAGTGATGCGTAATTTGGCCCACATACTGCGACCCTCAGATGCGACAATGAAGTGAACAAGGGCCTGCTGGAATTACTTCTTCTTCCTCCGCCCTCCGCACTTCAAACTTGTGACGTTAACTTGGGGAGAGAATGAGACGATCAAAGAGGAGAATCCAATTTAAAATCACATAGAGAAGAGGAGGAAAAGTTAAGAGCTCCCTTTTCGAGCTCTCATGTTTTGAAAGATAAGAAAGAAAAGAGAGACTTTAAAGAGAGTTGGTCGGAACTTGAAGTTGCCCTATTCATTATTTCCCTAACCGAAAACCAAGAGTCTTCTCGGTCATTTGTCGACCTCCGCCTCTCGTTTTTACAACCAGTTTGAGTTGAATTATTGACACTTTAACACAAGTTTTTGTATAAAATCCCTTGCAACCTTAACAGACCTAATTTTTTCTCAGAGTTCTCTAAAGTACTCTCATAAAATTGATTTCTTCTCCCTATTAATAATCTTTTCTCCGTCTCAATAAAACTTGAATTAGAGATACGGAAGTCTCATCGTCAGGAACTGAGATCATTTCCCTTGATAAATGAGAAATAAAAAACAAGAAAGTCTTGCGGAATGTTCCGCAATTTCATCTCAAGTTTGGAATGCCAGACAAAATGACTTTTCTCCATCTTGTTCTAGCCAAGCTTTTTTAAGAAAAAACTTGTAAAATATTAGACATTTTATAAAAATTCTTTTGTAAATGATTTATCCGTTTTAGGAATAAGCATATGTATAAGTATGGATATGAAACTTGCGAACCTACTTCTACAATTCAGCGATCTTATGCAGATTGTCGGTATAACAATATTGCATTAGAATTGTCTCCTCTATTTGTATAATGCCAATTTTCCTCACAGCCAGTAGCCAAAGTGAAACCATGCATGATTGATAATGGCCAAATGGAAAGGATTATAGCTCTTTTAATTTTGAGATGATCCTCTGCGGAGGAAGAAGTTAAGAAAAAATTACAATGAGACTTTTTTGTTCCGTTCGGTCGGGACGTGATTTGAGATATGGAGTGGAAGGAACGATTGAGTGTATGCTCAAATTCTCTCATGCACACAGGGATGCATAGACAGAATCTTCCATAGTACATTGTAGATTAATATATATTAGATACATAGGTAATCTATGCAGTTAAGGATAAGTCTTCCAGCAATACCTGAACCTTTGTATAGAGTAGTTTGGCTGAAGGTGTTTATTCAGTGAAATGATGAATGGGGATCTGATAATGATGTTTATTATATTGTCATACCCAAAGAAAACAAAAGGAAGATGAGTAAAGAATATATAGGATGGAGGACTTGAACAACGAACAACCAACTCATTACATTATCTTTCATCTTGCAATATTCTTAAATCTTTATATTATATATTAATTAGCCTTTTAATACACAATTACAAAGATCATATTTCATTTTATGAAATCTCAAAAATGATAAATGAATTCATTTTATGAACATGAAAAAATTGATATTTCATTTTCTTCTCATTGAAATTGTATCGTTTATCATTTTAAAAAATTAAATAATTAATTATATCAATTCTATTGAAAAGATTAAAATTATAAATTGCTTTTAATTGTGACTTATTCCAGCGCTTAGTTGCAAACCTGATGAGTTTAAATGTGCTCGGGCCGATCAATGTTTACACATTGGAAAAAGATGCAACCACGTCGAAGGTGAAACCAAGCAATGACTATTACTTAGTTAGTAAAAGCTCATAATAGTTAGTCAATAATAAAGATAACTTGGTGGTAATCCTAAATTATAATCTACAGACTGCCCTGGAGGAGACGACGAACAAGGGTGTGGTACAAGTAAGTATTTCCTATCATTCTCTTTGCTCATCTTCAACACAAGACGATTTTGTTCCCTTGTTTGAGGATCTTCACTCATTCCCCTGTTTCTTTGTACGATATGGTTCTCAAACAAAGCCTATCTTACCAAGTTTTCATCAATGGCGCTCAATTCATTTTAAACGAGCGAAAATATTACCTAAAGGGTCCGTGTTATTATATAATGGGAAGATTTGAAAGCCTAGATTTTGTTCTCTTAATGTCAGAAGGACCGGCTGATAATTATCATATGAACCTGAAATGATGAAGATGATAGAGCTGAATTTGTAGGTAGTTTGGAGGGAGTCGAGAATCTCCTCTTCAAATCATAAGATCATCGAAAGTTAGGGATTGCATATTATGCATGGAAAGAATTCCTATATATCAAATATCAGAATATTACAATACGTTCCATGCATAGAACAAAACCAATGAAGTAGGAAGGAGCCAGGAAATATTTACATAGCTTAATCATTTTGTTATTGCCGCCTCGGGTTATGTATTCACTCTCTAAAAATATTAATAATCTCTTTATAACAACGATGGATTCTTCTTCATGATGGAAACTAAAATGAAGATTCTAATTGAAGTTAATTTCAATGCAAAAAGTTGTAATATTATATTTATCAGAATTCCAGTGAACAGTGATCAAATTTTAATTTGACAATCTCATTTCTCTTAAATTATTAAAAGACAAGTTAATTGGAAAAGAATAAAAATTATGTCCGTCGTTTGAGTGCAAGTACGACATAAATAATGAGGTGTACAGACAGCTTTATGTAAATATCTTCAAGTAGCTCTTATAAATATGAAAGATAATTATATTCATGAACATGAATGTTAATTTCAAAAGTCTGCATGCGTAATTTCCTTAAATACTAAATACATATTTTTTTCAGATTTACCATGCAGTCTATTCCAGTTTCAATGCGGGGATGGAACTTGTATTGATAAGTACTTAGAATGCGACAGTGAGTCTTTAAGTCTGTTTTTATTTTTTGCTCGAATTAATTAGTCATTAAATTTGTAATTAACGAAGAGAAGAGATTAATTTGGCATTTTTCTTTCAAAAGTTGCTTGAGGTGGTTAATAAGTTTACTTTATAGGCAAATTTGACTGTCGAGACAAGTCGGATGAGATGAGATGCCACGATCGATCAAGTGAGGATTTTATGATTATGATACAAAGAAATCCCAAGATCCTTATCCTAGTTTGACTCTCATATATAAATTGCTGAACAAGAGGACTTTTTTTATAAATTATCCTTCAAGTTTATTATTTTCATTTAGCTAAATATGTAATTTAGTAGTTTATGTAATGTAATTTATAGCTTGTGCCCATGTTTGTGTTTGTCTTATTGGTATTATTAGTGAAATTGTAAATATGATAGCAGGTGCTTGCAATGGGATGGAATTTCAATGTGGGGACGGCACCTGTATGCCCAAGTTGCTATTGTGCAACGGAAGAATCGATTGCAATGACGGAATTGACGAATTCAATTGCTGTATGTACAAAAAATGCTTGGAAAATGCTTATTCAGCGGCATTTCAACTCCGAAATCTATCCACTCAATCTGAGTCAGTTTAAGTGAAAGTTTTAATATGGTATACTGCGGTTGAGTATCATAAAGTGGATATACCATGTAAGGATAAATACTTACTTAATATAGCTTACTTTACTCCCATTCAGCGATTTAGAGCAAATGGGTTAGTGAAAGCAAGCTTTCCCTCTATTAGAAATCTAAATGGCTTCTTACATATTCAACATGTTCTCTATGAGAATATGAGTTTGCCTTTTTGGGGAGGAAGAAATAAGTAGCGAACTGTGTTGCTGCGAGTTTCTTTTTGAAGAAATCCGGAAGGGTGCTCGCATTATTTGAATAGGCGGATGGGATATAAATTAAGAGTTGTTTTAGTCACCCTGTTGGCTAACCGGCTCTGAAAATAGAGTCATAACTCAATGGAAATGGGGTCGCGAAGAACCGGGGAAATTCAGACAAGAAGTTCACATAAACAACAGAGGTGGTTATATGGAGAGTTGAGCGAAAAGATGCGAATGCCTAGTTCTCAACGCTTCGCCTCCTCCCCATATATCCCCAAATATGGGCTTCAAATGCCGGGATTTGGAGGGAAGCCATTTAATGGACCGGAATAGGAGTGGATAGATTTGGGATTTGGAAGGAATCGCCGACTTGGTAGTAAAAGTGTACTTATGTGACTCTTGTCAACCCTCAGCGGCCTGTGGGCCAGAGGAGTTCGAATGTGGGAATGGTGGCTGTATCAATGCATTCCAAGTCTGCGACTACATCCCGGACTGCTCAGACCTAAGCGATGAGCATGACTGCAGTATGTTCACATCCACACTTTATTATCTATCTCCTATTCCTTCTTACACGCATTTGTCAAGCGATGCTCTACAAGCCTTTGTCCATTAAGACACACACACTGCGTCCTCTCAATTCGATTCAACAATGAGCAAACGAGGAGGAATAAGGACCACTCGGAACTCACACCCACTCTGTACACGTGTGCACTCTAGAGTCTCTCTTATAGATATGAATGGCCATAGGATATATTAGGATATATTTTAAGAAATCATTTTTTAATTTCTCTTTATTTGATGAGGCCAAGTTCCACTGTGGGGAAATATTAAATTTGACTTTTAAGAACCATTACTAACTTGGAGAGGAGATGATTCGAAAGGTATAGGAACTAAGTTTTGGATTTATCCTTCTCACATCCCACCATCTCAAGAAACTCAAGATAGAGGAGGTAATTGAAATTTATACATGAGCCACTTTTCAAGTAGGCGTGAAATTCCCAAATTACAATAAATACGTCTTGAGAAACCGATACTCTTCTTGAGATCGGAAGTCCCCTCGGTGGCACCCATCACGATAACATAGGTACATGTTTATTTTACACAACATGCTTATTTTGTGCTCGATGATCTTAAACCTTCATTTTCTATCCCCAGAGGAAAAAATAGAACCATTATTCAATTTTGAAAAGTCAGTTACTAAATAAATACGTAGTCGATTTCCTTATCTGTTTTCTCGATCGAATTTGACAAATTTATATTTCAAATTTTTTTAACCACATTATATTATAGAATATAAATTGCAGCTTGCGAAAAAGTATCTGTTGGACTTTTCATGAGTTATATTCTTATATTATATTTATTTAATTTATATCATCGAGGTTTTGAAGTTGTAAAAATCGTAAATTGTAAACTCTGTAAAAAGAGTAAAAACATTTAACCAGTCGATATTATCAGTAGTTCAGAATAAACACTAATGACCAATTTTTAAAAAGAAAGGTTGTGGAGATCCATTGTTTGCAAAAATATATTATTGTGTCTATAAATTAAGATAATAAATAAGATATAACGACAGTGTTTGCTTACTTTAAGCTTTTATAAAATTTAACCATAAATGCCTTATTTGTCATTTTTGCTTCAAAGGCGGGCATTGTGGAATGGATGATATTTTATGTGGCGATGGAACATGCGTTCTTAGCGACTTCAAGTGCGACGGGAATCCTGATTGCCGTGATGGGACAGACGAAGAAAACTGTGATGGTTGTAAGTTTGCTCAAATTTTTGAGCCATCAATTTCCGTCGATCAACTTACTTCTTTATTGAATTTCAAAGCGTTTTCTACTACTACACCTATGTACTCTAGCATAGTTACTCGTATATTTAATACGTAATTATTAAAATTATAATATTAGTTAATACTAAGTAAGTACATGTACCCGCGTTCCGCTGATTTTCTTCGTCATCTGCATCAGCATCATGCATTATGCAATAGCTACCTGGCGTATTAAATATATAAGCATAAACATAAAATGTGCTCTTTATCGCAATCGCATTTTATTGCATGGAAGCATCGCATGAAATCTTTATATTATTTTATGCATTAGCATTACATTAATATATTGTCCATCTTTGTAATTTAATGATTTACATGCTCAATACTGGATTCTGTTGTTGAGTTTGATACTAATAATTGAATTGCATGTGTACGAATTACAAGTTGATATTTACTCGCTGAATTTGTGAATTTGTTAACTGTCTCAGTATCTTTAATTTTTATGGTTTATTTTGGGTATTGTGTAAACGAATTTATTAATTTTGTCTATTTTAAAACTGTCCTATTGCCTATTTTATTCCTCCAAAAAGACTGGAATTTACGAATTTTATTTAATGATAAAAGTATATAGTTTAACCACCTTCTTACTTTTCCCTTCTAGTTCTCATTTTATATTTTAACGTTTAATTCAATTTCTTGATTTTTGTCTCAGCTCCAAGGCCTTCATGTCATCCAGATGAGTTTCTCTGTGGGGATGGAACTTGTATTCCAGACTACTTCCGCTGCGATGGCCAACGTCAATGTTTATTTGATGGCTCTGACGAAGAGTCTTGTTGTAAGAGCATTTTCAAAATTGCCATCTCTTAAACAACTTGCATCCTCCATTAACTATCGCTTTGACTTATAAAGAGTACAATTGGATGTTTTTTAAAGGAAAGAATGATGTTCAATTGTATTCAAATTACTTAGATTAAACAACATGATCCTCTTCCATTAAAAAAGGAAAAAAGATTTTTTTTATTGTATATTTAATATAGTGAACTGCCGGAATTCTTTCCTATGCTCAAATAGAACTTGCATTGAAAACAAATACGTTTGTAATGGAAATCACGATTGCCGAGATGGAAGTGATGAAAGGAATTGCGGTAATTAAATTCATTTCATTCAATTGGAATAATATCATTTCAAAGACAGAGAATCTCAATGGTGATCAGAGCATCAATTCTTACTTTTGTTTTAGCCAAAGCTTGTACTCCTGACGAGTTCAGATGCGAAAATGGTCAATGCATCCCACTGGCCTACCGCTGTGACATACACATGGACTGCGTAGATCAAAGTGATGAGGATGAGAGGATATGCGGTAAGTTACATTTAAATACACCTTTTCTCACACACCTTTGACTCATTCCCACTAGACCTTTAAAGGCTTCGGTTGTCAAATTATGAAAATTTCATTATAACACGGTGAAATTAATGGGAATGAGAACAATTAAATGATTAGGATAACAAGTACAGTAAATTGACATTTATGTTCGAACATATATTGGCTTGCCAAATTTAAATGCGAAAATTAGCATTTCTATTACTTGTCCTAACTAACTTACAACTTATTTAAGTTCCAAGTGTGAATATTATTCATACTATTTCATCCTTATACCAATAAATGAGCACCTTTGCATAAATGAATTTGATTCCAAGTGGTTCTTTATATTTTAATTCCCATTCAAGCCGTGTAAAAGAGAATTTTAACCTTTGGAAGAGAGAAGGTGTTATTTGCCTATTTTGACAAAAGTAATTACGAAGATGCGATGAGAGATATTATCACATTATTAAGAGAGCTTATTTGAATAATTAGGATTCTCATTTGCTCTTTGAAGATAATGTGAAGAGGACTTGCGTTGAGTCGTGGGCGGGAGTTGATAGGTTTATTGAGCCTAACGCAGTCCGGAGTGTGTGCGTGGCAAATCCAAGCCTCACTTATACCCGCTATACTCATTCATCTTCTCCTATATAAAAATGAATGGGAATGCAAATTTGCTCCCATGAAAAAAAGAAGGCAAAATGTATTGGGATAATGAAATGAACTATATGCATGGATGAAAGTCGAGATTACTTTAATGAATGTACGACGTATCATGATGCAAATGAATGAAAGCAGACGAGTGACGGAGTTTATTAAAGGGGCTTCTTAATTCACATGTCTTCTCCATCACTCTCCGCTCAGACAATGTAGTGAGGAAGATGATGATGTTAATGTCATTCTCTTACACGTCTGGCTTAGCCTGAGTTTATCAATTTTACTGATGACCTGAGCCACAAGGAATTTCCCTCCATCTCCATACATTCTCTAAAGATGACACTAATAATAATCAATCTTTATATATGCAAATGTAATTCTGTTCTTGGGTGCAGGAGCGTCAAAACCCGATTGTACAGACAACCAGTTCTCCTGCCATAGTGGGGGATGTGTCCCGAAGTCTGTGGTCTGCAATCAACAATTTGGTAAATTGACTCTATAGGATTCACTCAACTTCCAACCTTTTACTTCTTTTTTTATGCTAAAATTTTATTTAATGAATGGCTAGATTGTGCTGATGCGAGTGATGAGCAAAACTGTCCTACAGGTGAGACTCTCCACACCCTTCAACTTTTATTTATTCACATTGCATGTTTTATGAACATCATTTTCAAATTGTCATCACATGTGTAAATAAGTATAATATAAATTATACAATTGATGAAAGGGTCAAGAACTTCTAAAGATCTTTTTACCTCTTTGTTTCCCTTTGTTCTCTCCTTGGCCTTAAACCATTTAATCCCTAATTGAAACATTTTTCAATTATAGTTTGTAGAAATGACCAGTTCCGTTGTAATAATGGCAAATGCATCCCAATAAGTCACAAATGCAATAAAGCACGAGACTGCACTGATGGAAGCGACGAAGTTGATTGCCGTAATAAAAAGACAATTTAATTTAAAACGAATTTAAAGGTATTAAAGATCAGGAGAATTGAATAATCTAATGTTAAAACTTTAATTAATGTTCCACAGCTCAAATCCAGCCACCTTTGGTTCCTTGTCTTCCAGGCCAATTTACTTGTAGAAGCCGTGACCAATGTGTTTCAAATTCAGCAGTTTGCAATGGACAGTATGACTGCAACGACTTTAGCGACGAAGAGCGTTGTGGTAAGGAGGATCTTATAGAGGCATATACACACGCCTTTAATTTCCAAGACGCTTTCTCGCTCTAACCACAGGCCTAAATTTTTATGATGGGAATTAATTCAATTTTATGACGTTATTGAGGGGGTAGACGCAGACATGAATGAGAGGCCAAAAGGCCCCTAATGAATTCACTCTCTAGGAGATGCATAAGTTTCCTTCTTTTTTTTCAATTATTTATTATCTCATAATTTTACAGCTGGACCTCCAGGCGGATTGAACTTGAAGACCTACCCAGCAGAACAGATCATCAAACAAGGTGAGTTTGAATACATGTATACAAGACATGGCTTATATATCACAACACCTTATGCCAATCTGAACTTTTCAAATTCTCCTTCGCCATTCTACTCTACTTAAAATAATACTCCTAATTTAAAATAAATTCAATATTTGTAAATGCATAATTTACAATAGAATGATTGAAATGATTGAATACCTATTGGAATTTAAAAAAACCACTTTCTAAATTCATATTTCATTTGAATATGAACAATACGAATGAAAAATGTCATTGGTACGTGATGTACATAAAATAGTTTGGACTAATACTCTCTTTATTTCCCTTTACGCTTCTCTTTAAACATCGTGCAGTGATAGCCGGTAAGAACCATCTCATGTAAATTTGACTCATAGTGACAGTAAGCCATTAGGTCTTGAAGGTATCCATAATGTAATTTTCCCGTTTGGAGCTCTCATCTCACTTAACCTAACGATCTGTTAGCCTTATTTGTCCTTGTTGTTCAATTGAGCCATTACGTCTCCTTATTTGTGAACTAGGAAACGAGGTTGTCTTCCAGTGCCGAGACGAAGGTCCTCAACGAGCCCCCGTCCGTTGGACTCGTGGAAATGGCCTTCCACTTCCGCCAGCATCCAGAGACTACTCAGGGCGACTCGAGATGCCCAACATCATGGTGGAACACACGGGAACGTACATTTGCGAGGCGATCGGCTATCCCGCCTCAACACCTGGAGCGAGGGTCTCCGTCTATTTGCGCGTCGACTCTTGTAAGTCTTCTTTCATCGTCGGAAATGAGCTCAATTTCTTTAAGCTGCCTGGAAGAGGAGGGGAGGCGATAATGAGTTGAGAGAGAAAATCTCTAATGGTGGATTAGGGAAAGAGAGGTTTGAGAGTGAAGGAAATTGGGAAGAACCGCCTGATAAGAGTGCGTAAATGGAGAATAATAATAATACTCCGCTCGCCCTTTATCACTCCAAGCAATCTAATCTACTATGAGGGAAATTCGTTACAATTGGCTTTGAAACGGCGAAGAGTGCCGAGTGGTCCGGGTAACTCATTTATGATTAAATCAATGCTTTCTCTCTCTCTTGACTTGGGCAAGCAGCTGGAAACTCACTCTGGAACCCTTCTGTCTTGTCACATTATGACTTTGGCGTCTTTAACTCGGAATGGCAGTCTGGGCTCTTTCCCCAGATTGACCCTTTAACCTTTGCCACGACGGATATCGGTATACTTAAATACTACTCATACATTGGAGCAATCCCGAATAAATTGCACGGCCTGACGTTAATTCATTATTTCCATTATCGCGTATCTTAAACCAATAAATTCATTGTCAATGGCAGCATGTGATTTCCATCAGTGCCTCTAGTCTTGTGTATATTATTTTGTAGGTATATTAAGCAATCCAATTTCACTTCCACGACGCCTATTCTCTCCTTGCATATTTATGTTAGGATAATTATTTATGAACCGTAGATATACTTTTTGGTTTCATTCCTTTAAAGTCGTTTTCATGAGTTAAGAGGATCATATATTTTTTTGCATCCCAGCTTATCTTGATGTAAGACTCCTATATGATTGTTTATTTTATTTATTTCTTTTGTAACTCACGACCCAGCTTTGTTCTAATAGTTGGGGATTTGATGAGCGATTAGTGTTCATCCCATGAGTTAAAAGAGCGATCAACTTACGCCGTCTTTTTGGGTTTGATCTTTTCTAGATGAGCCGGTACCAACAAGGCCGCCTACTGCCTGTGGCATCCATGAAGCCACTTGCAATAGTGGTGAATGTATCCCCAAGAATTTGGTTCGATTTTTACTTTTATCCATATTTATGCTCGAATGGGAAATTAATAAATCATGATTTTATTCCAATAAAGGTCTGCAATGGAGAGCTCGATTGCACAGATGGGTCCGATGAGTTACGTTGTAGTAAGTCAAAGAACTTTTTCACCTCTAATTTACGAATGCGAATTTTGGCATAACAAACACTATAATCCCATTTACATTTCTCTTGTAGAAGGGAAAGATGGTTGTGAGCCGAACGAGTTCATGTGCTCCAATAAAAGGTGTATCTCGAAGGCTTGGCGTTGTGATGGAGGTACTTCCCTTTTTGGTCTTTTTTCCTTCGGCGCATCCATTAAATGTCCAAGCTTCAAAAGGGAACAGAGGCTAAGAGCTTTTAATTATCATAGACGATGATTGTGGTGACAACACGGATGAGCATGGATGTACACCTCCACCCCCGGGTTCTCCTTGCCGTTACAACGAGTTCCGTTGTGAGAATGGGATCCAATGTATCCCGAAAGCCTTCCACTGCGACAAAGAATTCGTAAGTCTTTTGCACAATGTAATGGAGCCGTCAATTTTTTTTAATCTTCTAGGACTGCAGTGACGGAAGCGACGAAAAGGGATGTTGTAAGTTCAAAATTCCATAGAGAGCTCTAGTTCTTCCTTCATTTGCATAATTGGGGGTTCATTCAAAATTGCAAACATTATTGCATTTTAGCTAAACCTGTCATTCAACGACCGCCTCCGCCCCTCATTACAATTGACGTTGGAGATGTTTTCAATATAAGCTGCAAAGCCCATGGCGTAAGTCAGGATTATATGAATTATGACCTATTGTAAATCTCTCGAGTTAATTTACGCAAATTAAAAAACATCTCGTATACAAAGGTCCCCACTGCTGAGGTGATTTGGCGAAGGAACTGGGCTCACATCCCAAACAAATGCTACTCGACGAGTGTGAATGGCTTTGGGATCCTCACTTGTGAGAGCATCCAAATACCCGACCAAGGAGCTTATAGTTGCGAAGCAATCAATACTCTCGGATCAACTTTCGCTATTCCTGATTGCCAACTGGTCGTTCGTCCTCCATCAGGAGTTTGCTCTCCGGGATTCTTCAACTCTCTTGCGAGTTCCCCAAGGGATTGTCTCCCATGCTTCTGCTTTTCTCATAGAACGGACTCTTCAACTTGTGACAGCGTTAAGCTGTTCATCACTCAGGTGACTTTCCTCTCATCGCTTTCTCCCGTGAGAGATCCTGGAATGGTTATCTTTCTATTAGCTCCCGCCACCGGAAAACAACTACAGGCTTATTGGAGTCTCTCAAGATGTTGGTTCAGGCTCAGTGGAAATCCAAGATAGGCGACATACAATTTCAGCCTCGACTCTGAGACCCTATCCTCCATCGGGAATTCAGGCCGTGAGCTCAGGAGGGATTCGAACTATTCCGGCTGACGTGATTCCTTTCTTTGCCCTACCACCCTCGTACAATGGGAACATGCTGAGGAGCTACGGAGGCTACTTAAGATACACTTTAAGATTCAGAGGCTCATCAAGGGGACTCGCCGCTCCGGACGTCGTCATTAGAGTAATTTAGGAAAATCTTACGAAAGTTTAAAGGAGGGTGTGTGAAATTCACAAGTTCTTTTTAAATCTTTCTAAATCAGGGAAATGGAGTAACGCTTCTTCATGCTGGAGGAGAAAACTGGGCACCAGGCAAAGATCACCAGATGAATGTTCGGATTTGGGCTGGAGAATGGTTCAAGCGGATTACGGACCGCGGTGATGGGCATGTTGAAGGAGTCGAACCAGCGTCAAGGGAAGAGATAATGATGGTCTTGGCGAGTCTCGACTTCCTCCTAATCAGGTTTCATTCATCCCGCTTTCATATCGGTTTATTATACTAAGCGGGTTATTTTGAAAATAGGGCAAAGTACGATCAAGGCATTCCTCTCGACACGACCATTTCGGACATTCGAATGGACACAGCCACGCCGATCAATTCTGGACAAGGCCAAGCTATTTTCGTTGAAGAGTGCAGATGTCCACCGGGTTACACGGGGTTATCTTGTGAGGTATTTCTAGTAAACTACTTTGTCAACTCACCCAGCTCGCAATTAAGATTCCAGCTAAAATGTTCTTGACGTAGAACTGTGCACCTGGCTATGAAAGACGACAACATGGAAGATGGCTCGGGACGTGTGAGAAGAAGGATCCGACCGTTTGCCCAATTGGGCAGTATCTTGATCAAGGCTCTTGTCGCCAGTGTCCATGCCCAGGCGGAGATAGGAAGTAAGCTTACCTAATCTGAATGGCATTTAGGTTCAGGGCGTTTAAAAAGTCATAATGGAACTTATAATGGAATTAGGTTCGGGTCGAGTTGCTTCACTGACACGGACAGTCAGATCACTTGCCAATGTAATCCTGGTCATTCTGGAAGGAATTGCGAACAATGTGCTCCAGGATATGAGCAGAGCCGAGATTATCCATATGAGTGTCGGCCGACTGGTGAGGGAATTGATTTATTCAACCTTTTCTTTTATACATTAATGTAATTTGGGCTTGAAAGGTTTACAATGCGACGTGGAAGGGAGCCTTTCTCCCAATCCAGATCCTTTCACCGGACGATGTATTTGCAAGGTAAATTCGATTTGTGAACCTTTAGACTAGTACATATTTCATACTCTTATGACTCCACAACTATGGATGGCTTTACTAATGTCAGCATCCATGATTTATTTTCGACGACAATAACACTCGTTTATCTTTTCTTCCCCTCTCTGTCTCTGCTTACGGAATTTCTTCTTGGTACGTCGAAGTGCTTTCCATTTCCATAATTAAATTCTCTCTCGGCCTCTTTCAATGTTAGATATTACAATGTTTTTCCTCTTGAATCATAAACTCATTTTTTATTATAACTGATTTTTATATTGTAACAATAGGACTTTGCTACTGGACCTACTTGTAATCAATGCAAGGCGAATACGTTCTTCTTAAATTCGAGGAATCAGTATGGTTGCGTAAGCTGCTTCTGCATGGGAGTTACAAAGTATTGTTCAAGCAGTAATTATTATCGCACGCAGGTACTAAATATTTTCAAAACTTCATTGAAAAAATGAATTTTTTTCATTAATTCAGAAAATAATGAAAGGGAAAATGTTTTTTATATTTTTAGGAGACTTCAGTGTTTGTTCAGAGTGCCAACGGGTTTACTCTAGTCGATGATTCTCAAAGAAATGTAATCAGGGAAGGTTTCTCCTTTGATAGAAACTCACGGGAATTAGGATTTAAGGAATTTAGTCGCTATCCACCTGAAAAATATTATTGGCAACTTCCATTTAACTTTTTGGGCGACAAAGTGACGTCGTATGGCGGGTTCTTGAATTATACAATTCGCCATGTTCCTCCTCCAAATGGTCATAATTCACCCAACACTGTTGCTGACGTTGAAATAAATGGAAATGATGTGAGATTGTTCTACTTTCGAAAGACGCCTGTTCCACCTAATAAGATAGAAACGATCTCAGTTCCCCTTCTTGAACAATACTGGCAGAGGCAAGATGGGCAACCGACGAATAGAGAACATTTCCTTATGACATTAGCCAATTTAGACGCTCTTCTCATTAAAGCCACTTACACAACAAGCACAAAGGAAACACAGTAAGAATTTTTAATAACTAATTTTAATTCAATTAAACATAAACAACTGAATTATTATAATTGATCAATAATATAATATTTTATTTTTTAGTATAAGCGAAGTCTCACTTGATATGGCTGTTTCTCGAAACACTGGACAAGAAAGGGCATACGCCGTTGAACAATGTACATGCCCTCAAGGATACATTGGGCTTTCTTGTGAAGAATGTGCTTTCGGATATACTCGAGATTTGAGTGGATTATATCTTGGATTATGTGAACCATGTTCTTGCAATGGACATTCTGAAGAATGTGATAGCAGAACAGGTGTTTGTCGGGTATGAGTTAACTTTCATTTAAAAATTAAAATCAACTTTTTTATCATGCATAGTTACTTATTTAATTTGTTAAATATTTTCAAATTAAACAGAACTGTCGTGGCCATACAACCGGAGACTTTTGCGATCAATGCGACGTTGGATTTATCGGAGATCCAAGAACCGGAAAATGTAAGTCTGAGAAACCTGGATGTTTCTGTGACCAAAGAGGATCTGTCGGACCTGACTGCCCAGATGGACACAGCTGTCTTTGCAAAGTAGGAAAACTTTGTTCTTTTATCAACACATTCGGGAAATCGTGAAGGAGAATTAATGAGTTCTAAATAAGTGATTAATTATTCTTTAACATTATAGGGAAATGTTGAAGGAACAACATGCAACCTGTGCAAACCAGGTACTTTCGCTCTTCAAGAAGTGAATCCTCAGGGATGTTTAGACTGCTATTGTTCACAACTCAGCACTGAATGTTCTTCGGCCAATTTATATAGAATTACAATTGATGCTCAAGTTTATTCAGGGCCTCATGGCTTCGTCCTAACTGATTCGTTAAGACTCCAAACGGTCCAAGAAATAACTCTTGACAGTAATTCTGGGGAATTGAGTTATAGGTATCCGTCATCTGACAGATCTGAAAGGCTCTTTTGGTCTCTTCCTGCGAAGTTCACTGGAAATCGAATTGCTTCCTATGGTGGAAAGCTCAGAGCAACGAGACGTTATTATGTTGAGCCGGGAAGTGAAGAAAAGCCCGCTGAAGACATTGATGTCATCATTGTTGGAAATAATGGAATTTCACTATTCTGGATTTACTTTGGTGCTATTTTGCCTGGTCAAGAACTTGTAAGTTTAATTTAATTCTTATTTGACTTGTATTTGCTTTTATACAAGTGTTTAAATCTACTTGTAATTACCATAAATTATTTTTCGTTTAAGAATTATTTTTAATTAAACATATAATTATAATTAACCATTGATTTTATTAATAAAGGGATTAGAAGTGAATATGAGAGAGACGGCAGGTTGGAGACATTTGGAAGGTCCTGCTGGAATGGCAAGCCGAGAAGAACTCCTTGCTGTTCTCGTGGATCTTCAAGCTATTCTCATTAGAGCTTCCTTTTCTGATGAAATGGAAACGACTCACATCAAAGGGGTTTCATTGGATGATGCTGTTAGGCAGTATACTCCAAATGGAATCGTCATGGATGTAGAAGAATGCAAATGTCCAAAGGGCTATGACGGATTATCTTGCGAGGCAATTAAAATATTTATTATAATGAAATATTCTATGAATTTTTAATAAGTTTTTTCATTGCAATATGCTCAATGTTCATTGTAAATGAAGAATAAATTAATTGAGTTTTCATTGATTTCCATTGTGTAGGTTTGCGGGCCAGGCTATTACCGAGATCATCAAGACCGTTTGAACGGAGCGAACGGAGCGTGCAAACCATGCCCATGTGGTCACAATGCTGAAGGATGTATATTCGAAAATGGCCATTTGTCTTGTCTTTGCAGACCCGGGTACACTGGTCCAAATTGTGAACAACGAGGTAAGGAAGTAACTTTTAAAAGAATGACTTTGGTTTGCGGAAGCATGAGTAATGGCTTTTGCACGGATAATTTTCTTCCTTTTGCATGATGGACCAGACCGCGTCCAAGTAGAGTTATACCCGGTGAAGGTAAAGGCTTTCATTGGGGCTGAGGAGGAGTTCACTTGCAGCTATGAGAGTCGCATTCGACTCTTGATAGAATTTGAGACTTTCCCTAAGACCGCTGGCGTTAACCCTCCTGTCCTTTCTTCTTCCAACTCTCTGAAGGTTTTCATTCCCATTACCCCCACTTTGCAAAGAGTCATTTGTCGAATAACTAACGAAGAAGGTGGAACGGTGGCTGAAGTCTTCGCCAAAGTTGAACCAGGTTTGCTTGGAATGATATTGGATTTTTAATTTTTTAAACATGTATTTTTTTTTATAAAAAAGCTTTATGATCTTTTATTCATTGCATCACATAGTTTTGAATTTTTTCACTAACATGTAATGTATATAAAATTAATGTATTTAAAACGGTTAGCTTTAATTTAATAAACCGTTCTAAATTCAGAATTTGATAAGAAAAAAATAAAAAGTTCATAAAATTGTGCAAACAGTTTCAGGCAATCCAGACATTCCCGAACCGCCACCTTCGCCACAAATTCAAGTGACCGTGTCTGAGCCCATCATTCAAGTTGTTCAAGTGGGAAGCTCCGTTTCGTTTAGATGTTCAGGGCGTTCCTTATCAGGAACTCAGGTAGGACAAATAATCATATTCACCACATCTCACAATGATTGTATGCCTTGAAAGGGAAATTGAATAAAAATGTAAATGAATTTAGTTGAGGATCAAATGGAGCCGTGAGGGCGGAGTTATTCCTCCAGGACGAGCGCGTGATGATGGCCAGGGCCTTCTGGTCATCTCAGAAGTTCGTCCACAGGACTCCGGAACCTACATTTGCTCTGGAACGGACGGCATTCATCGGAACACAGATAAAGCGATATTGACGATTGCTGGCGGCGGGGGACCTCCGATCCCTCCCACTGGGAAACCAGAGATTTCCATCAACCCGAGATACCTCACTGTACAAGTGGGAGAGCCAGTGGAGTTTAGGTGCACGGCCACGGGCTTCCCACAACCAATAATCACTTGGTCTGGTGGACGAGATGGATTCATTGGGAATCACATTCGAATTAATGGAGGCGTCCTTCAAATTCCTGGGGCTCGGAAGTCCGATGAAGCGGAATACTTTTGCACTGGACGGAACAACCACGGAACGAGTAGTCTCAGAACGATCCTCTACGTCAGAGGAGGTAAAAATCCCCAATTCTCCTCCCAATTGGACTTAAACTCTGGCTAATGCTCTCTCCCATTTGGTGTTATATGAACATTATAGAGGAAAGCGTGAGCCCCATTGTTCCTCCTGAATTCGGCTTTGTTGTCACCATAAGTCCAACTGACTATGAAGCCAGGCCGGGGGAGTCGGTCAGATACAGATGCGATTGCTCGGACCGAGACTCTCAAATACAATGGACGAAATTTGATGGAACTCTTCCTCCTTCTGCCTCCATTTCACCCGACGGAGTTCTCAATCTCTTCGCAGTGAGAGAATTGGACTCGGGACTCTACATCTGTACCGCCACTTCTCCCACGGGCCAGACGACCAAATCCCAAGCACGTCTTGCCGTCTCCTACATTGGGTAATTAAGACTCGTCTTGGTGGCTCTAATGGAGCACTTTTAATTAAAACAATTGTATGTTTATGAAGGTCTCCACCCACGGCGCGGATCGAACCGGAAAGACAAACAGTGCCCCAAGGAAGTCCAATTGAGATCAGATGTGTCGTTTCTGGAACTCCGACTCCCACCATTGAATGGACCAAAGTGGGAAGTTCACTTTCTTCCTCAGTTCAAGTGAGAATGTTCTGCCTTATAGACTTACTGCGTAGTATTTAAATCCCTTTTCCTCAATCTTCATTTCTCTTTAATTAATTACAGACTTCAAACGAGGTTTTGAGAATTCCAGCAGCTCAAGTGAGCGATCGGGGTGTGTACGTCTGTACGGTTGAGAACTCTGCAGGGAAAAGCTTAGGCTCTGGCATTGTGGAAGTCGAACGACGAGAACCTCCTCAAATTGAATTGTTTCCGGGATCTAGACAAACAGTGATTAAAGATGGAAGCGCCTTGTTTCAATGCAGAGTAACGGCTGGAATTCCATCTCCTCGAGTCACCTGGACGAGGGGAAATGGCCAAAGGCTCCCGGTCAATGTTGAAGAAATTCAAGGTGGAGTAATTCGATTCAATAGAGTAACTGGAGAAGAAAAGGGTCAATATATCTGTTCGGCTGAAAGTATTGCTGGAACGACAACTGCCACTGCCTTCCTTGATGTAAACCTTTTTCAATTAAATTATTTAATGTTAAATACCTAAGAACAAGTTGTAAATGTGTGAATAAACTGAAAATTTCTATTTTTGATCTTAAAGGTTCATTCTCCTCCGAAAGTTTCAATCACACCTGAAACTCCACATAGAGTCAGATCTGGAGAACAAGTAAGACTTGAATGCAGAGCTGAAGGTGAACCATTGCCAACGGTTTCATGGAGGCGCCTAAGTCCTGGACAACTCGAGTATGAAATAAACATTTACTCCCTTTATTAATTATTGTAGTTCAAAGAATAATACAAATCAAATTATCATTTTAAATGCAAATGTTTTTGTTAATTTACCAGGGGAGTTGATTTATTCTCTTCTCCTTCTGGAACTCCTCAAACCGCTGTGTACACGATAACCAAAGTGACGAAGAGCGATGAAGGGTCGTATAGTTGTACTGGAAGAAACGAAGCTGGAATTGAAGAAGGAAGAATTCAACTTTTAATTGACGACTCTTTCAGTCCGGAGAAATCTCCTTCAAAGGGACAAGAAGAAAATTACTATTTCCCCGTTGGCAGTCGAGCTGAATTGAGATGCATTCAAGGTGAGATTAAGAAAATAGTATGATAGAATTTTCCTACTCTGTTTTTCTAGTAAGTGTGAAATGCTTTATGATTTTTATTGCATTGAGGAGGGAATTTGAAAAATAAATATTATTTGCAGGAGGACTTTTTGATCAACTATACTTAGATTGGGAAAGAAGTGACAATGGTCCAATGCCAAGAGATTATGATGCGATTGACGGAGTTCTTTATATCAATAATGTAAGACACGAAGATGCCGGTCGATATTCTTGTACTGGTACGAACCGACAAGGACAAGTCGTTCTAACCGTTGATGCTAGACTAGAAGTTATTGGAAGTAAGTTTGATTTTATGATTATTTGATAATTAAGTTATTTAATGATTATTAAGTTAAATCATATCCTTTTATTAAAAGAATCACTATTCAAAATGACCAGGAATAGTGATTAGTTCTTAAGATTTTAACCTTTTACGCTTTTTAAGTTTTAATAGGATTTTTGTTGAAACATTTTCACATTTTCAACATAAAATCATTTATAATTCTAATGCCAATGAATATTATATTTAATGCCGCTTCAATCTTATGGATAGATCACTTTTCATGCCCAAGTCAAGGTTCTTACTTTTTTATCTTAAGTGTTTGTACGAGCATTAAAGTTAGAGTAACTTATTTGATTAAAGTAACCCATTAGATAGTTTGTAATATTATCATTATAGTTTAGTTGCATTTGAGTGTTTGTTATTTGACTCCTTTGAAGAATCTGCACTGATCGTGAAACGAATACATTCAAATAGGTATTGAGCAATGCAAAGATATGGTTTAAATTAAGTAATTTCACAATCTTAATATTCTTCCGTTCATTTTATATTGATTTTCTTATATTATATAAATGGATGTACTATTGAAACTGTAGATTTTCTGAAATATTTCTTGTACAATACAAATAAAATTTTTTTAGATTGACTTTTCGATATAAAAATACTTAATAATTTTCCAAAATACGCAGTATTACTTATTGGCTAGGTAAATAATTGTCGAATGAAAATTATAGGCATTCGTCGTGAAAGTAAAGCACAACGCATTTGGCTAGCACCTGCAAGAAATGAGTTAAAAGGTGTTTAAGCAAAAAGTTAAACTTCATTGTATTTAATTTTATCTAGCTTCACCACCGAGTATCGAGCTTCAGCCTGCCAGGCAAATCGTCCGTCGAGGCGACACTGTCAAAATTAGTTGCATTGCAAAGGGAGATCAACCCATAACGATCAACTGGTTCAAAACAGATCGTAAGCCGTTCCCAAGTTCGATCATTGTTAATGGTCCTCAACTTACCGTGAGTTCAAATACTTTTTAATCTCACATAAATATACAGATTCGCATAAAGCCATATTAAATCACATCACACATACACGAGATTCATGAACATTTGATTAACTTGAGGTTTTTCATTTGTGGTAAGTGGTAATTCATTCATGAGAAATTCCATTGATTTAACAGTTCCGAGGAATTGAGGTGACAGATGCAGGAAGATACGCTTGTCAGGCGACAAACGCTGGAGGAACTGCCGAGTCCGTAGCAGAAGTGATTGTTCATGGGAGTGGGCCGCCGGTTCCTCGGCCTTCGCGTCGCGAACAAATTGGGTTCATTGGTCAGAGAATGGATCTCCAATGCGGAGCCCGTGGAACGAGAGTCTTATGGAAAAAGGATTCGGGACCGCTTTCAAGCACTGCCATTTCATTGGGAAACCTTCTCACTCTCATGAGCTTAAAGTTGACAGACGCTGGGCGATACACTTGTGAAACTGATCTAGGTTCTGACTATATTGACTTGAGCGTCGAAGGTAAACCCATCAATCAGAGAACTTCCAATTCCATTTAGTTAATTATTATATTTAGCCTAATTAAGTATTAACTTTTCACAAATTATATTGATGACACCTATTGACTATTTAAATAAAACATTTAATCATTATTAATTATCATTAAACTTAAATAATATTATGTTAAGGACAATGAATGATACTCTTTACTTTTTGAAAGTTTATAAATTTATTTTTTCTCTAAATTCCTTTTAATTTAATGTTTTACACCTTAATACCCGATGTAAGCTTTTCCAACCAATGCATGTTCATTACATTTAATTTACCTAATTTACTCAATTTAATTGTGAAGCATGTTTGTCTTTTTACAGAATTAAACAGATTGTATCAACTCATTAATCTAATTTTCTTAACTCATTCTTTAAACTTACACCTGTAACTTAAATTACACAAGTTTGACTCTTATTTATTTAGCATTTGCAATTGGTATATATTTTCACTACACTTTCACTCATTTTCACCAGCAATTTTCATATTTCGTATTCAATTATTTGGCATTAGGTAATACACATTTATGTATGCTGCATGATTGGGTTGGGTCTAAAATGTTTGATATCTCTTAATTTCAACGAGTTGTAATAGACCAGTATTAGTAGGTAAACTTGTAGTTGGTATTTAATTGGTTACCGATTATGATTGGAGAACCGTCGTTTAATTGAAATTTTGGCTGGAGAGATCATTAGTGGTCAATAATACTCGACCAGAATCTCGGTAATCTGCTGTTCTTTAAGGGTTCGACTGTAGTTCCTTATTGATGATTTGCGTCTCACAAGGGGTAATACTAAACCAACTCACTCTACTCCTGCAATGTTATGCTTTTTTGTGATTTTGTCTCGTTTGCCCTCTTTGTCTTGCATGCTTCACTTACTTTTTAATGTTGTTATCATTTTGTGAGAAAAATATTTTAAAATAATCAATTTTAATATTTTTGTTATAATATTTGATTCGATATTTTAGGAGTGGATAACACTAGAGTGGAGACGATTTCTCTAAAGATTCATCCGAGTAGAGATCTTCTCAAAATTGGGGACAATGTGGACGTGCTTTGCGAAGCTATTGGAGATCCAACAGCCTTCATTAGATGGTCTAAGGTCGTTGGAGATTTCTCGGATAACGTCCAAACAATTGAAAATGTTCTCAAAGTCATTGATGTCATTCCTGTTAATGGAGGAGTCTATCGTTGCATGGCTCAAACAAAAAATGGAATGTTCGAACAAGACTACGTTCTAACTATTCAATGTATAAATTCATTTTAAAATCCTCAATCTCAGACTAACTAATTATTTACTATAGTAAATAATTAGTCATTTTTAAAGATATTTCATATTAGATAAAATTAATTTTATGCCTACTTATTTATTCAGCAAATCCAAATAATGGGTTTCAAAATTCTGCTGCGGTCGAAACAAGGACAGCCCCTTTTGGATCAACAGTACGAATGGATTGCCAAACGGATTTAGAGGAACCTATTGAATATTCATGGTCAAAACAAGGAGGATTGATTCCTACATTGGCACTCGCCCATGGACCAACTCTCACGATTCCTGATTTGAGCCCTGAAGATGCTGGAACTTACATTTGCTCTGCTTCTAATCCAGAAACACCCATGGACATTCCTACAGTTCTCGTCGTCACAGGAGTTGTTCCTTATTTCACTCAAGCTCCAACTTCTTACATGACACTTCCTACTCTGCCTGATTCCTATCTAAAATTTGATATTGAGATTTCTTTTAAACCAGAAGACAAAAATGGTAAGTCAATTTAAATGATTTTTGTGATGAGTTGAATATAAAATATGTGCATATTACATTTATTTTTTATAATTTATTTAACAGGTCTCATTCTCTACAATGGGCAAAAGCGCGATGGTTCAGGAGATTTCATTTCTCTTGGGATTTCAAACGGCGTTCCTGAATTTCGCTTTGATGTTGGTTCAGGCCCTGCGGTCATTCGTGGAGATTCGCCATTAGAAATAGGAGTTTGGCACACCGTTAAGCTAAACAGAGACAAAACTGAAGGAATGATGATCATTGATGAGAGAGGTCCTTACATTGGAAACATTAAAGGAGGATTTCAAGGTTTGGACTTATTGGAACCAATGTTTGTTGGAGGAGTTCCCAATTTCAATCAAATTCATAGACTCAATGGACAAAATAAAGGATTTGTGGGTAAGTATAAACACCTAGATATAAAGACTTTTTAAGGTTAAAAATAATAAAATAGCTTATGAGGTTTGCTATTAAATTAAATAATTTATAATATTAACTGTTTAACAATTTTATAGGGTGCATTAGCGAATTGATCATCAGCGGGAAAAAGCAACAACTGCTTAGAGATTTACAGACATCGCGTGGAGTTTCAACTTGCGACACCTGCATTGTTAATAATTGTATAAACAATGGGGTTTGTCAAGAAGGATTGACGAAACGAGGATTTTCTTGCATTTGCCCACCGGGTTATTCAGGAGAGAATTGTGAGATTCCGGGAGAGTCTTGTTATCCAGGAGCTTGCGGCGTTGGGAAATGTGTGAATATTGCAAGAGGCTTTGAATGCTTTTGTCCATTCGGTAAGGCCGGCGAAAGGTGTGAGCGAGACGTGACGATTGTTGAGCCATCATTTGCAAAAGATTCTTATCTCTCCTATCCTACGCCAAAAGCATTGAAGAAATTGAAAATTGGATTTAAAGTGAAAGCACATACTTTCGAAGATGGAATTCTCATGTACAGCTCTCAAACTGAGGACGGAATGGGCGATTATACTGCATTAGCTATTAAGGACAAACATTTTGAGTTTCAGTATGATACTGGATCTGGTCCAGCCATTATAAGAAGTCTAAACGAAATCGTCGTTGGCGAATGGGTTGAGGTAAATTGGAAATTTTATTGAAAATATATTACAAATGATAATTGAATAACTTTAATGGATTTTTCTAATCATTGAAATTGCACTTGTATCTTATTAATATTGTTAAAATTATTTATTTTAGGTGACAATAGAACGAAACTTACAAGAAGGACAGCTTATAATCAATGGGAATGAAAAGTCTGAAGGAAAGTCACCCGGAACAACTCGTGGACTAAATCTCAAAACTCCCCTATATATTGGA
The DNA here is from genome assembly GCA_009869795.1 of Neelides sp. FZ-2019. NCBI lineage: Eukaryota > Metazoa > Arthropoda > Collembola > Neelipleona > Neelidae > Neelides > Neelides sp. FZ-2019. Next base: position 129,061 of record VJMY01000160.1, read on the forward strand.
GGATATGATAAGCATAGACTTCAGCTTAATTCAAACCTCAAAGTGGAACGAGGATTTTTCGGGTGCTTATCTGAGGTACAATATCAAAAATATCAAATAAGGGTTGCAGCTTTTGCTCTTGCATAATCTTATTAATTTTTCATTACTTGAATAAAAGTTTAATCATTAATGTTTTTTTCTATTAAAGCTTGTTGTATTTGGAATGGAAATCGACGTTATTAATTCTGTTCTGGAAGGAGCAAATGTTGACAATTGTGGATACAATCCTTATGAGTGTCCAGAAAGTTATTGCCTTAACGGCGGGACTTGTCAATCAAATGAAACAATTGACTTCACTTGTGAATGTCCACATGGATTCAATGGATTAAAATGTGAAATTAAAGACACATGTATCAATCAACCATGCTTGAATGGAGGAACATGTCATATTATGGACAACACATACAAATGCTCCTGTTTCAAGGGTTTTCATGGAAGAAACTGTCACGAAGGTTCGTTTTCTTATTATTTAAATGAAAGATTCAATTATTTATCATATTCATTATTAATGCAAAATAATTAATTTAATTTTTAATTTAATAGTGACGGAGTTTTCAGAATCTGTAGCATTTAGAGGAGAGGGATATTTAGAATTGAGCTACGAACTATTCCCTCATGATTATGCTGATGAAAATGAAATTATTGAGCTTGAAATCTCAACAACTAAGGCCCATGGACTGATATTTTGGCATGGGCAAAAACCAACCGACGTTGATCCTGACGATTATGTCGCTATTGGACTGATTGATGGAAAGATTGAATTCAGCTATGACATAGGCCATGGATCTGTCAAGATAGTGTCAAATAAAAGAGTTGATGATGGCAAAAAACACAAGGTAAAAGACTTAAAATATGAAGCTTGTAATGCAAGCAAAATTAATTACAATTAACGAATATTACCAGGTATTCCTGAAAAGAGTTGGGGCTGATGGCATGGTCGAAATTGACAACGACCAGGAAAACCGAGCTATTGGAAGCAGCCCAGGCCAAGGAGAAATGCTAAACACCAGAGGAAACATTTACATTGGCGGAGTTCCGAATCCAAGTCGAATGACTCACGGGAAATTCAGCGACGGATTTATTGGTTGCATCCATTCTCTCCGCATACAAGACTCACCTCCAATTAATTTAAATGAAAAGGCCGTTACTGCCATAAACACCGGACCTTGTTCCAGGTTAGATTCGATTAACAAAAATATTTGAGATTTGTTCTAATGGGCTTGGATGTTGGGTTTGACAGTAACTGGTGGCAAGCACTAATTTCCTATTCTGAGACTGAATCGGGTGCTAATTCGAGACACTCACCAACTCAATCTTTATTCCTTCCTTCGTTAATTACTATCATTCTGCTTCAATTTGCTCACAGATTTTATTACTAAATTTTAACTAGTTTTTAACTAATCTTCAAAAAATGTTTGGGTCTTTGAGAGAAATTGTGGACTTGACGAATTTCCACACAAGTGAGATATTTTTCTAATATTCAAATTCCTTACAATTCTTACTTTTTTTTAATGTTTAGCGTTTATATGATTTTCTTCGCTTAAACACCCTAATATTTACACACACCAATGCTTTTAATTATACTTTCCACTTGAAGGAGTTCTTCTTATGCTTACGTAAATGTTAGATCTACTCTTTGATTTTAATAGAATCTAAAGCTTGATTTTAACCCGAATTTTTTTTTAGAAAGTTTAATCTTATTTTTTAGCATTTACATGTATTCTTTTTTAGCTCGTTATAAAATTGTAATTAATAATTCGAACTCATTAGTTCTAGAGGAGATACATCCCTTGAAGAAGATATCAAAAATGAAATATTTCCGCTCACCGAAAGTGAAGAAAATGACAGCGAAGATGATTATTTTGCCGAACGTATCGCTTGAATGAATTGCAAAAATGTTAATCATTCTTTTTATTCAAAATGTACTGAATTTTGGAATTTGTTCGATAAATATTAGTTTTTTAGCCTATGATTAAATGATATATATTGAACATGATGCTTAAAAATTTCTGTGCAAAACGGAACAATCAATTATAATCATATTTCAAATTACTTTCATATAAAAATATTAAATAATTTATAATTGTTAAATATTTAAAAGAAAATTATCGTTGTTAAACATTTTTAATGAAATATAAGAATAACATAAGCAATAACATAAATAGTGTGTTCACGTCACCCGTACTAATGACGATCAATAATTGATATACTATGTAATATTTATTAAGAAAATTAAGCATTAGTTATTTAGTCATGTATAATCATCGTAGTTATTTACTAATATTAAGTGTTATATAAAATGCATTCTGTAATTAGCATATTAATTACCAACTTATTAAATAAGTAGGCTTAAAATATTATTGACTTGTAACACTTGTAAATTGTAATTCCTTACCTTATAATTGGAAAGTATTCCAAA
>VJMY01000161.1:0-131488 GCA_009869795.1 Neelides sp. FZ-2019
AAAGGCCACTGTCCCCCTGCTTAAGAATTTCCTGAGTTACTTTGGGATCCGACCTCTATAATATATAAGATAACTTATTCTTAGGTATATTTTGAAATAATCAAAACTAAAAAACTAATATAATTTAATTCTTATATAATTAAATAATTCATTACGTAAGATCACATTGTTTATTGACCCAAAGCAAAGCATGCCAATCAAACTTTATTAATATTCCACGACATTTTCATACAAAATTATCTATAAAGTTGATATGATGATGAAAAATGTAATGAAGCTAATGTAAAAAAAAATATGGGAATAAATAGTTTTTACTTGGAAAAGATAATTTAAAGCCATTTGCTTAAAGTGCTTCAATTTTAATCAGATAATTTTGATTAATTGGAGAAAATGTTAATTAAAGTGGAAGACGGATAAAAATGATTTATCTATCATACATGCGTTCTGTACTAAATTAATCGGCAGTTCAAGAGAAAATTGCAAAACTGAAGAGGTGTGACGCATAAGTTTCTCGTGTTTCCCAAAGTAACTCAGGAAATTCTTAAGCAGGGGGACAGTGGCCTTTCAAGGTCCCCAATTTCATTTATTTTTTATTTGCTTATCGGAGAATCAACTGAGATATGCAGTTTTTGTATGATGTACTTGAGATTAAATGAGAATAAACTTTTAATTGCAGTTCAAGCTTTAGTAACAACAAAGCAACGTGTTCTATCAGTAAGTTCACTTTCGCTTAAATTACCGACGTTACTATAAACAAGTTGCTAGGCATTTAGCCTTGATTATACAAATCTTAAATTATTAAAAAATACAATGAGCATAAAATTAGCCTTAAATTTGACACCACAACTTAAATGAATTCCATTGAATTTTGTATTTAACTATGTTTATTTTCATTAAATTTAAATGTTGTTCGTTTTAATAATTAAATGGTTTCATTCCATGAAGGACTTTTAATTCTTTTATGTTCTTTTAAGTTTGACATATTGACCTTATTTTCCTTGGCAACGAGGATCAAGTTACTTTTAAATGATTATTGTTATATAAATGAAGTCATTTGGTCAGTTCTATTGAACCAAGTTGTGAGCCGAGTCATAAATTTTCTTCATGTAAAAATGGTTGTTGGTTGCGCAAAAGAAGAGCGATAAAAATGTTTCTGACCAACTGACCATGAACTCCATTCACTTACAAGTATTTTTAATGAATCTCCACTAGTAACTCAGAACTACCAAGAGATTTGGGAGATAATAAGTGAAAATGCATACGATATTTTACTCATTACTACCTTTTCATCACAAGGCAAAATTACTAGTGAGGCATTTATTTGGTGTTTGGTCTACTCATCACATATCATGTGAGCTTTGGATCTTTTTTATTCACGCTGACTAATGAGTTTTAATGGCATATTTTTATTATGCATTTCGCTGAATCCTCATTTTTCTCCAGAATTTCATAATTCAATCAAATATACTTACCAGGCTACATTATGAGAGACATGTCATCAATAAATGATTTGATGTTCTTTTAAATACATGCTTCAAGGTTTGAAATGTTTTAAAATCGTAATTTAATCATAAATAATGGATAAAGAAATTGTTAGAACCTCTACTGATATCATTCAATTCTATAATATGTTTTTTTTAAAATTTTTTGGAGGTTCAAATAATAACTGTTTTGATCAACTTCTAAAAACAAAAATGAACAAGTATGAATGATTTATACACACCTAAACAACTTTAAAAATGCTTAGACTATAATGTATACCTAAATATTAATTGTATAAATGTGTATAAATTGAATTTAAATAGCAAAGGTAATGAAACGTAAAATAATTGGTTATCTTAAAAGTGACTTAAAAATGAATGGAGTAATTAATTCATCCTTCACCCAAAATAGAAAAATCGAATGAATAGAGCCAGGCTGAGGCTGTTTGAGCCCATGATATATTGTAATTGTTCTGATTTTACATTACCAATTGAATACATTTTTGTTCATTTGTTCATTTGCAAATTCGATCATGAACAACTTTCCACAATCATCCTTTATTTATTCAATTTCGCACAATGTTGTTGATACCATTTACGTTGCTTCTGCAAAAACGAGTAAATAACTAAATGCGAACATTGACCAACACTTTATCTTATCAGCTTTATGTATTATTTGTACTTGGAAATTAACTTGTCTCATTTCAAAAACATTTATGCTTCAAGAACTAAGAACCCATACATAGACAAATTAAATTATAGAAATGCAAATACACAGGTAGGCAGGTACCTTAATTTTTGGATGGACATATCAGCAGGATGATATTAAACTACACTTGATGGCTCGCTCTTAACCATTTAAAATATATATTTTAAGTTTATTGTTGGAATTACCGCATTGCCCCGAAAGATGTCCCGGGACATCTTTAAATTATTTCACCCCGACCCCCGGACATCTTTCGAGTCCGGGGAACTTTCGGGACCCGGACATGTTTAAATAAATATCAACGTCAAAGTACTTTTCAGTATTTTCTCTACTTTGAATTTCAGTTTATTTTAAAACTTAAGTTTAAAGGATATATTAAATACCTTTTTGGCATTTTAAATAGAAATTAAACTGGAATTTAAAAGAAAATGAAAGAATAAGCGCATTTTGATATATAAAAGTTGCGTATAAAATTACTTATTGATTAGACCCGGGCATCTTTTGTGACCCGGATGCCTTTTAAATTCTCAAGCATATGACCCCCAGATATCTTTCCGAACCGGATAACTTTTGGGTCCCGGGTATCTATCGGGGCAATACGGTATGTATAAAAATGTATATTATTTACATGAATTCATAAAGCCCATATACCCAAATACCTACTCTACTAATTCATTTAAATCCAATGCCAGGAAATTCCACCTGATTAATTTTCATTCTAAACATTAATGTATGTGTGTTAAATTAATATTATGGCAATTCCTATTAAATATTCAATTACTTCACAAAACACATGTTAAATGATATTTAAAAATTGACAATAACAACTGCGTCCTATTTTCTACATTGAAAGTCATAAAAGGGCCGAACTTTACTTTTTGGCAATGAAATATAAGGTTTTTAAATACGCGGCCTCCAAATTCTCCATTTTTAATTTTACCTGTTGACCATGTAAAAGTTTAACTTCAATTAACACTAGATTATATGACTATGAGTGATTTTCCAGGTATTGCAATAGTTCTAACATTATTTTATTTCCTAATAAATCTTTTTGACTGTATGGAATTTCTTTATCTACATACACGCTGTTAAGTGTATTATATAATGTAATTTGGATTCTATTAGTTTATAAAATAAATGAGATAAAAAGAACTACGTTGACATTTGCGTACGTTGAATATTTAATTCGCGTATATGTTTGCGTACATGAAATGAAGCGTAAATTAAAAAGTCTGATTAAAATTAAAAATAGCTATAAAATTATATATCTGTACATATTTTTTTATACATCACTGTGTAAGTAGGTATATATTTAAATATTTAGTAATATTGCAATATAAAACTTTCGAACACTGCACTTCTGATTGTGAGTGAGTAAAATGACATGCTTAATTATATGTGTATTTTCTTAATTACATCATTGTGATATAATATTAATTGCCTCCTCCTCCTCCTCCTCCATTCTGCACTTTTAATTGACAAATTTAACATACATTAAAGAGGATTTATGTCTTATATCTCTATAACATTGTATTTGAAACTAAGAGATATATCGGTGTACAAGTGTATATCCTTTCACAGAGTGTTTTAGTACAAAGAGGAATAAAAGTTCTTGAAGGTGATTCGCTTTAAGCAAAAGATATGTACACTAACTTTAAGATGAAATGCAGACGTAGCAAATATATTATTATTGATAATAGGTATGTATAAGGTATAATGAATTTAAATGAATTAACATTTACATTTTAAAGTTCTGAATGAGAAAGATAAAGAATGTTTATAGAAGTTATGATAGCGTTATGTTGATGTGATTTGAAGGTTATTAGTCAACACATACTCTGAAGTATAAAATGAAAATCCACTATGAGTTCCATTCGTATTGTTGCTTTACTACTCCTGCCCTAATAAACAACACGAAGAGGCCAAACTCCTAACTTACCATTTAATTCCAATTGATCACGATTAAACTAATAAGAGTCACGATCAACGCTCTTACGTGAATTGTTGTAAATAAATATTTCTAAAATGAGGACAGTTCCCTATAAAAAGATAAAAATATCAGAAGAGTGCATTATAAAAATCTCCAAAAAAGATGGATTTGTGCGGAAAACATTCATTCGGAGTGTGGAACCCGGGTATAACTTCCTTTCCATTACCCGAACAATTGAAGTGGAGTTTATAGAGAAAAAAAAGGACTTTTATTTTTTAAAGCAAATTCCGCCTTCGGGGATTCATCAGGACTTTTGCATGCGGAGCAATTTCTTCTACAGGGAACTTTCTTTTTACCAAATCATTTTGCCAAAGTTGAGAAAGAAAGTCATGAGAGCCGTGGACATTCAACTCAAGATCCCCATTTTCAAGGACGGAAAAGCAAATGATTATTGGAATTGTAAACTTTTTAATATAATTATTCAACTATTAGTTTAATCTATAATAATTTTAGCTTTTTGAATGTATTTAATAAGGCATAATAAAGTAAGTTTTTTGATAGTATTTTTTTAATAAAAATTTTATTATTTTAAAGATTTATTTTTAAAGAGAATAAATATTCTAATGACCCTAAAATTAAGACAGATTCCATGAATTGAATAAAAAAAATTAATGAACAAATTTTTAATATTTTAGCTCAAAATATCCAAATGGAAGATAGGGACGATTTTATACTCATGGTAGACATGAAATACAAAAAATTTTTGACTCCAGAACGCGTGAATTCATTGGACTTTTCTCATTGTGTCCTTGTGGTTCGTGCGCTCGCTCAAATCCATGCACTTTCACACGCGTACAAAGAAAAAAAGAACGTTCCTTCCCTTGCTGCCGTTTTCCCACAGATGGAAAAAGTCTTTTGGGGAGATTTCGAACTTGAGACGCTTGGGCCGGTTCTTCAACTCAACTTTCAAAATCTTCTCCACTCAATTGAATTTCACAAAGGACGTGATTCTCAACTGTTCAAATCTGTACAAAATTTCTTGGATCGTCATCCGAGACCCTGGGAGCTCCTCACAAAACTGTGCGGTCAAATAAGCGACAAAGATGCAGCAGCTTTGCGTAAAATACCCCAGCGAAATTTTAAATATCGAAAGAGAAACTATGAGGGCAATTTAATATTGAACGAGGAAAAGGAAATTCCGCCTTGGTCTGTTTTATGCGTTGGGGATTGTAAACAGGGAAATACCATGTTTAAGTATGATGAAAAAATAAAGGACAAGCCAATTGATGTCATTTTATTAGATTTCCAAATTTACTTAGAAGCCTCGCCGATCGTCGACTTGGTTTATTTCATTTATAATTGTACTGAAAAAGAAACAAGACAGGAATATTTAAAATTGTTAAACATTTATGCGGAGGAGTTTAATAGCTTTTGTTCTCAAGTTGGGGTTAAAACAATGGAAGGATTTGACATTGATCTTTTAAAAAAGAGATTTGACTCGTATAAATTATTAGGGTTTTTATTTGCTGTTTTAATTTTACCCCAGAATCATTGTCGTAAGGAGAAAATCGTTGATTTTGAGCAACTCCATGACCAAAATTTAAGGCCCGAAGAAATGATTGAAAAGTGTTCACCCAAATCATTCAATGACGATCGTTATCTCTCTCAGAGACTCTTTGATATTGTGGAGGAAATGGTGGACGATGAGATTATTTAAAGTTGAAAGTTATTATTTTTCTTAGCTTTAGTTTTAACAAAAGCATTTATTAAAATAAATAAATCTTTATTTTTATTGACTAATTATTTTATCTTTTTTACTATTTTTATCTGTTGTTTATTTTTATTTAAATAATTTTAATTAACATTTTTAATACTATGATTTCAAACTATCAAAGACATTTTCCATCATTATAATTAATATATTTTATGACATTAAAAATATCAAATCTTAAATATACTTAACTCATAAAGTATTATTTTGTATTTAATGAAACTGTGTTATTGATATTGGAATAAGATACAATAAACATTATCTAATATTAATTGATGTTACATATATTTGAGATTATATTTGTTCGTTGACCCATCATATACTGATTTATATTAAAGCGTGATTTATTTTATAAAGTTTTGAGTTTATGTATTTATGATATTAAATTAAAAAATGATTTAAAAAAGTTTTAACATATTCGATGCCATTTATTTTGAATTCATTTTGTGTCACACTATTTATAAAATATACTACAAATAAAAGATGTAAGAGATTTGAGTCATGGTAAATCAAAAACACTTTTAAAGTTTATCCTCATCAAAAATAAAACCCTTGAACAGCTCTAAAACAGAATTTGCCTTTTTTTCATCATTTTGCACATAGATTTCATATCATTTTTCACACGAAGAAACGTTAGTACTGCAGCTTACAAAGATCTCCGCCTGACCTTTTTTATTTTCATGGTATCTTAGAATCTCGCATATTTATAATATTATAAAATATTATAAAATGTTTATAATAAATTCACGAACATGATTTTCATCAATTTGATCAAATAAATTATTTAATAGTTAACACTTTTGCGATTCCAGAGTAATTTTTCTCACACTTTCATTAAAATAAAAAAGGTCAGGCGGAGATCTTTGTAAGCCACAGTAAATCTCTAATGAGATTTATATATTTAGAACGGGAATATTTATTAAATTATTGTTTAAAAGCTCTTATCAAATTGATCATTTAAACTCGTTAAAACCTTAAGATTATAATCTCACAATTGTTCATAATTTTTCCCCAATATCCTAATATAAAAAGGTATAAAATATTATTCAGTAATATATAGATTATAAATTTTTCAAAAATTTAATTTGATAATGATGATAATCCGAATGAGCCTAAATAAACAAGAATAACAAAGTAAGTAATGAATGTTAGATGGAACACGAGAGCGACGAGGAAGACGAGGATGAAGATGTGAATCCTCTTGAACAACCCGATGGAAATCTCCGCGATAATCCAGTAATAAACAATGAACCATCAACGAATCAAGGGAGTCGAAGTGCCGTAACTAAAAGCTACTCAACGGGCACAATTCAACGAGAGAAAAAGACCACGACTTGGTACAAAGCCCTTGTCAACTACTACACCGAAACATTTGAAGAACGCGAAGCTCCAGAAGACGCGAATAGAAACATTCCGCTTCTCCAGGGAAGTTTGTGGCGTTTCATTAGCAGTTCATCTCTAATCGACTACATCACTGAGCGAAACAATTTATGCGATCTTTGTCTAGAAGCCGGCGGACTCTCAACGTCGACCGAATGCAGGCAAAGTCCTGAAGAAGGCGTAGGAACTCAAACAACTCCTTGTCAAGAACCATTGTTGTTGTACCGAGTGACTTCTGGTCCATTTGTTGACTGTGTCCCGAGCGAAGCCCCGTCTTTCCACCCAACAAGGAGACATTCCGGCGTGGACATCCAAGAACTCCCAGACTCATTTAACCCGAATTATCAAAGCACTGCGAGTGCAATTAACTCGCCGAGAGTTTCATTTGGCTTTAGTCCCAATAATGCCTCGCAAAGCCCTTCAAAGAGTTTTTCTCCAATTCCTCGCCAAGGTCTCAATTCCACTTCATTGGGAATTTTTAGTCCGAGCATTCCTAACCCAGATGACCAAAATTCAACAAGAATGAGACCTAATACGCGTAATGAAACATTGGTCAATCCACCAATTTTCTTAAACCCAGCATGCGAAAATTCTCCGATGAAGCCATTAAGTCCTATGGCCAGGTCACCGAACATTCAAAGTCCAAAGGAATGCCTAACTCCAAAAAATGATAGGAATTATTTTAGTCCAAATGTAAACGTCACACCAAGACAGGATCCCGTTGAAGCATTTAGCCCAAATGTTGAAAATTCCCCACCATTGACTCCTCCAATGAATGTGAATTTAGGAGATAGCCCTAATTACGACAATGGTCAATTAAATCCAACTCCATGCCTCGAGTCATCAAACTTTCAAAGTCCAAACGATGGAATTTATGGGAGTTTAAGCACTGCCTACACGCCGCCCAAATATCCAAAAGTTACTTTCGATCCTAATGATGGAAATTCCCTAAGATCTGTTACAAATACGCCGCCAAGTCAATTAGAATATGATCCGAAATACGAAAATTCTCCAATGAACCCGACAACTCCATTAGCCATGTCACCTTCAAACACTCAAAGTCCAAACGATACACTTTATGTCAGTCAAAACATCGTCTTCACACCTCCCACGGCTTACCCACCAAGGGCTTTTGATGACCAGAATTCTCCAGAATCAATTGCCAATACTCCTTGTCCAGAAGATTCTCCAATGAATTCGACAACTTCATTATCGGCCTTACCTATTCAAAGTCCATCAAACTATTCAAATTCTCCAAACAAGAATTTCCCACGCATACTATGCCCATTTGAAGACGCCTTTAATCCGACTCCAAATGACGGGAATTCTCCAAGTTTAAGTCCTAATACTTCAAATTATTACAATAATTTCCTCAAAAATTCAACAGCTCCATTAGCTCAAGAACCTCAATGTCTCTGTCCGAATGATGGATCGTATGGGAGTCCAAACGTGAACTTTAGTCCTTTACAGTACCCTGAAGGACCTTTCAACATCAATGATGGAAATTCTCCAAATGTCAATTCTCCAATAAGGAATTTGAGAATTGATCCTAATTATGACAATTTTCCAATACCTGCGAGTCCTTCTCCCGTGCCAATCAAATGCAAGAGTTTGAATCTAATTGGTCCTAAAGGAATCTTGACTCCTCACACTCTTACAAAATGTCCAAAAGGAAGAACAAGTCCAAGCACAATGAATTTTAACCCGGAATTTGTGTATGATTCTCCAGCTCCAAGAGAAAGTCCTCCAAGATGTCCAGAAAGAAGAACAAGTCCAAGCACAAGGAATTTTAACCCGGAATTTATGTATGATTCTCCAGCTCCAAGAGAAAGTCCCCCAAGATGTCCAGAAGGAAGAACAAGTCCAAGCACAAGGAATTTTAACCCGGAATTTATGTTTGATTCTCCAGCTCCAAGAGAAAGTCCTCCAAGATGTCCAGAAGGAAGAACAAGTCCAAGCACAAGGAATTTTAACCCGGAATTTATGTATGATTCTCCAGCTCCAAGAGAAAGTAATCATGAGCCAAATCTCAAGGTCCGTCCTTCTTGGAATGGAAAAAGTAAAATCCCAGTTCGGATCAAGAAAGACGATTGTCCACAGGTTTACGAGTCAATTGACAATTACATGATTCGCGTCCAAGAAGAAGAAATTCCTCTCAGCGTCTGGACGAGTCAGAATCAAACCGGCCAGGCATTTCCGAGTTCATCTGAAGATGGTCTCATTCTTAGCTGTACGTTAACAGAAATTGACGACGGGAGTGGAAACGAACCTCATAGGACTGTGGACATGAATGGGCAGACGATCGAAGTTCAAGGGTCTTCTAGCGAGTTTATAAGGACAGAAATGTGGAAGATGAGACACAATGAAACTGATCTCAAAGAAGCAATAGAAAACATTAGTAAAATTGTAAACAAAAGACGATAAAATAATCCAATTGGTTCAAATTAATAAAAAAATTATTTATTTAGTTCAGCTTTTATGTTTATAATTTGGCTAATATTTTGGAAATAAATTTTCTGTATAAAATTCTACTACTTCGTTGAATTGCTGGCTTGAGGAGATCATCTAAGGACGATGGATTGGATGATAAGAACGCGGAGTTTCGTAATGTAGTGTAAGTAATGTACCTTCTGGACTCCGTCTAAATTATAGTCAAAACCAATTGGTCTCCAACAACTCCTGTCAATTACTTTACTTACAAAACTCAACAGCATGGCTTTTTTGCGTTATTATTACGTAATAACATTAGACTTGATTGAACCATTTTCCTATACACCTATTTCACATTAATACTAATCAATGAGAGCAATTCCAGACGTTTCTTTTAGCTTTTTGCTATGTCAAGTCAAACCTATAATCATATTGATCATTGAAGTTTGTTCAAAAGCTTAAGATTGTTATTATTACTAGGTTTGTAAAAGGCTTATCTTCTTTAGAAAGTTGTTTAGAAGGAATTATATTATAAAAGAAGGATTTGCAATGCAAATATTGTATATTGTGTTGTGAACGAAAAAAGTTATATTCTATTATACCTTGGATGCTCTCTATATTACCTAATATTAGAATTATTTTATACAACTAACAAAAAATATTATATTAATATTATAATATAAAAGAAGCTTGTATTGGAAATTTACATTAACTACATTAGCATCTAGAATATTCTGGAGAAGTTTCTTATTGATGTGAATCTGGAGAAGTTGTTGAAAGTATAAAAAGGATTGCGTAATGAGATGGAATCGTCTTTTACTTCTCATAACATCTATTCATCCAGAGAGGATCAAACGAGAAGAAGCTCACAAACGACGTCAACATGTTTTCAATCTCGTCGGACGATGAAGAAACTGCAGGTTAGGCATTATAATTACCAACAATGATTAACATTTGCCTAATTGTGAAAATTTTGTTTAGCAAGGAAAATGGAGATTTACCTTGAAACGGAGAAAATCATAGAAGTGGTGAACAGTGGAGATTACGAGGGATATTTGTGAGAATTTTCTATTAAACGCTATTTGTTAATTGTAATTGACATTTCTTGTCTTAAAACAATTTCAATCTTGATTAATTTAGAAAAATGGCTTGTTTGGATATGACAGCCTTTGAACCACAAGCACAAGGAAATCTCATCGTCGGCATGGAATTCCACAAATATTACTTTGACAACGGTTAATTATTATATTATAATTAATTAAATGATTTGACAAGTTACTTGGAAACTTTGATAATTTAATGGAAATTGAATGAATTTAATTGAAATGTTGATGAGCAGCTTTGGGCAAACGACCGACCAAGACGAACACGACAATCTTATCTCCACATGTTCATCTTCTTGGTGACGACGCGGCATCCATTTCTTATGTTCGCCTCACTCAATTCATAGACAGGTTAATTAAAAATAGATGGGATAATAAGCTCAAGATCCTAAGAAACTTGGTTTCTTTTCATAGCTCTGGGACTCCACATACGAAGAAAACCGAAGAAACTCGAGTTTGGCAAAGAACTCAAGACAGACGATGGAAAATGGTTCATTTACACCGAAGCGTCCCGCCGTCTGATGTTGGTTCTCCACAAGGAGCTTTTTAAAAAAACTAACACAAGTTCCTAACTTCAATTTAATCGAACTATGTAGTTTAAATATTTATATCTTGTAAATAATTAAAAATGCCAAATTATTTAAGCTCATGTTAAACCATGATGAAATTAGTTGAAATTGAAAATTATTCTACAAGTCCATATTCCAGTTTTATTCAAAATTAAAAGATATAAAACTATTGTAAGTTCTATGAGATTATAACAATAAAGTCAATTTTTTTCAACTAATCGTATTTGTTTTCAAAGTCTTAATTAATTCAATTAGCGATTAAATTACTCAAGTGTGGTAAATATGTATTACTAATAAGGTTATAGGAGCAAATGGCTTTTCATATAAATATATTTCATGAATACTTCATTGGATATACTAATGCATTACGTCGGAGATATAATATTGCATAGTTAGAATAGTTCTCTTATAGTTAAATAGATTTCACACTAATCAATATTAAATTTGTAGAAAGTTTTATAATTATATAGAGTAGAGCTAAAGAAAGAAACTGAAAAATGTTAATTAATAGGAAAATTTGTATTCAGCTTTTAAAGGAGTCACGAAACACTCGATTGTACTCACAGAATATTTATGCAAAAACTGTTTTATATCTAATGGCAAGCTATTTTGTAATTATTAAATATTTTCTGTGAACCATTCATTTTCGCCGTATATCATACATGTAAAATCAATCTCATTTACATTCAAATATATCATTGATTTCTTATCGCCTCGAGCAAAGTAAAAGGGTGAAATCAAAAGTAAAAAACTAAATTGAGAATAAAATATGAGAATTCGAGAGTTGCAAAAAAATTATATTAATATTACCTAATAAAAACATTTTTTCCAAATTAGACAAATAGAATAAGTTATAGAAAAACAAAATTATTGTAAATTAACATTAAAGTTTACTAAATAAAAAATGAGGGAATTTAAACTTTAAAACAATTGAAATGAAACAGCACTTTACTTTCACATGGTCACATTGAAAAACGAATAAACACATCAATGAAAAAATTAAATTCATTACCAAGTTAGGTTAATCATAATTAGTTACTCGGGATTTAGTTAATTGCAATTAAACATAAAATCTCTAGTGGCAAATGCCGACTGAAAAACTGAAGTTGATTCTTTTAAAAATTAAAAACTCACATTGTTGTGACAATTGTTTCAGTGGAGAAGAGATAAAAGCGGAAGAGAGCTGCAGTTGTAATTAATGAAAAAATTAATAAGAAGGGAATGGAGGTTCAAATAAGTTGCATAATCAAAGTATTCTTCACACCAGAGATTTCTTTAGCAAAGACATTTGCGAATGAGACACAATAGGATGGACAAGGCAATCAGCGCCGCAACGATTATTCCAACTACAATCAGCCAATCTTGAGTAGTCGGCTCCGAGTTATTGGTTACGCCGCTCAAACCAATCTCATATTCCCTGAAATGAGATAAGAATATTACAAAAAACAATTTTATCTTCATATTAGTATTAGAGATAATAAAGTTTTATATTATATTCTAGTTCAAGATTCACTCTAATTTTTCATGTTACATATAAATTGTTAATTTTATTAGGTGGATGTATGATAAATATTATTTGAATACGTTTTTCCCGTTATTTTATTCCACACTCGGGTGAATGCTTTTTGGAACGGATCCGTATCGTCAAAATCAACTTTCAAGTCAAGATCAGCCCTGGATCAAAAATGCAAATTATTAATATTGAACAAAATGATTAGAAACACAAGTATTATTTAATATATCTAATTGGATATCATTAATCGTAAACTGTATTGTGTTAATATTAAATATTCATAAATAATCAAATACTCATATTGTGATTAAATAAGAGACTTGATAATGAAATAAAGATAACAATTAACAATACTCATAAAGAATTTTTATCGAGTTTAACTCACTTGACATGCTGAGCTGCTACGATGATGAACAGGGAAACGCAGAGAAGAATCTTCATCATCTTGACCGAGAAATCGAATCTGAAATAAGTAAAATAATAAATAATTTCAATATTTAAGTATTTTATAATCGACATACAACAAGATAACACAATAACTATTAGTTCATCTAATTACGCATTTGAGAAATTAGAAAGTGAAAATCAAACAGGAATTCTAAACACATTCTAAAGTGATAAAAAATAACTTCTTATGCAATTTAATAAAATTAATTAAATGGCAAACCTATCTGGAATACAAAAAATTAACTACTTCTGATATCGAATTAATTCAAATAAGAATTAAACTCGAATTAAGCTCTCTAAATAAATCAAATAAGCTTTACTGTAGATTGGAATTATAAAAAAAACCCACTTCCTTATACGCGCAAGTTACATTGACGAAGGAAAAGACTCAAGGTGACGAAGAGATTTTTTAACTATATAAGAAAACTGGTGTGAAGTCGAGGAAAATCCTTGTTAAAGACTTAACTAAAAGACCAGCTAAGGAATAATCATAATAACTAATGCTCAAAGATAATTATCTTTAAATTCTCACTCAAGCCACCTTCAACGGCTTGAACAACGCTCAAGTTCCCGACTAGGCTTTCTCATGAATGAAAAGCCGAACAGAATTTCATAATTTTAAATTCCAATTATCCCCCACATTCACTTCCTCAATCGGTCGCAAACATGCGAGGAGTCTTCCCATTTAAATTCTAATTCCCCTAATTAATAATCCAACCCGCATGAGCGTCTCGTTCACCCCGTTTAAAAAATTTTATTTTAATTAAAAAAGACAAAACCAAAAGTCCAAAAGCAACTAACATCCTTTCAATTCCCCCATTAGTTTATTTTGCTCAAAGAGAAGCCTCGCGTGCTCGTCGATGAGTAACTGCTCTCTCCCTCGCTCCCGTTCACTCCAACTAATGAGGAAATTCACAACGGAGTAACCGGGAGAATTCTCTTAACCCCAGTTAGCTAATTAGTCAAAGATTCACTTACGGATTGGAATTAAAGCTTCTTGATAAAGAGGTTGTAACAAAAATGATGGCGGCCCTACGGAGGAGGTTGTGTGCCTTGTCGTGGGTTTGTCGATTGAAGAATCCCAGACTCTAGCAGAGGAGCGTGGAGTGCAAGCAAGGCTAAGGGGTATTTTCGTTCGTGGTGAACAAGCCTGAGGAAACTCGATATATTGCATATGGAGCTTAACCTCATATGCATACATGCCTTTAAACCATATCTTCCCAATGTTTGCCAGATATAAGAGGAACGTTTGGGTGCACAGGAAGATCCAAAAGTCCTTAAAAAACCTCCACATTTATATTTAATAGCTATACTCCCCCTTACAGCTTGAAAGCAACTATTTAAACCAATGATGCTTGCAATCTCGTTTCTCATTACCTCACGTTGCAACTGGACTTTTCTATGTCTCTATATTGAATTCTCTATAATTCTCTATCTTATGAGATTCATTCAGGATCAAATGTCTTGTATTCATCCAGTTCATCATCTTATGATTTTATGAATCATACCTAGGTATATAAATGATCCTAATGGATGCACCTCATGCCAAACCTAATGTGTAAAAATAATAGGTATTCTTTATGAAAGTCTAGACATGCTAATAAATAAAAAGTAAAAACCAAATATTTCTACATGCCAATGTTTCTCTTTTAACTATTTTTATATCGACTTATTGTTAGCGTCATTATCGTGTAATGAAACTCAAGTCTATAACAGCTGGAAATATTCGCAATTACAAATAATAGGTAATAAATACACAGGAAAGAAAATATTGGATGAAAAAGTATTCAGGACAGTAGTATTCATTCCAGAAGAAATGAAATTCGCGAATTGCGCCGAGTTTCGTATTTAGTGGCTTCGGGGGTCAACAAGTGCAAATGAAGCATATATGCCATGGATTATATCACATACCCTCCTTTAAAATTAATGATAAAAAATGCAAAGCTCCAGAAATTATTGTATAGCATTCATGAGTGAGTCAGATCAAATCCAAGAAAGTATACCTATACAAATACACACAATTCACTCACACGTATAAGCTTCTAAACTCCAATAATGAAAATGTTTATTTAGAATTAAATGAGAATGTTCAAGACGAAGTTTGCAAAATGATAAAAGCCTCTGGTCTATGTGGTTCGCATTGAGAGGATTGAAAGGTTGGATTGTCGTGTTGTTGGAAATGTGTAATGAACCCGGAGACCTTCGTCATCCAACACGAGTAGGATAGGGAGATTAAAATGAATCACGTCGGCTTGAAAGAACTTTGGCGAACCTCGTCCACCTCTCAGCTCCCACACACAAACTACCGTCCTTAAATTATCATCTCTTTAAGCTACCTTTACTCTTCTTTGAGAATCCCCTTCGCGAATTCTCATTTCATTTTCTTTTTGACTTCCAATTATTAATTTACCTTGGATGGAAATTGATTTACCATTTCGGTCAATGGCAAAATTCAAAATTCAATGTCTATATCTCTTATAATATGATCTAATATTTAGATCCAATTGGATTAATAATTCTTTAAGCGCATAAACTAATATATAACTCTTTCCTATGCTTAATGAATGCTAAAATAAACTATAATTCGAAAAGATATCATATCATTGGGGTTAATAACATCCTGTTCAAAGAACATACATTGTAAAAAAAGAAGTAAAAAGAATCATGAATTGTTCAAATAAGATAAAACTGACGTTAAATTCCATTAGAAAAGAGGAAATGAAGACATTCAAATATTTAGAGATTAAAGAAGAGACGAGGAGTTGCTTTTAGACAACACATACCAACACTTCGACAGTTCCATGGAAGTTGACTCTGAAGAGACTCAACATTTCCCATCTAAACCAAAACCATTTTATACTAAAAATGAATCTAAGAATCCACATGATCATGTAAAAATACACATTCGACTCTCCACACACTCGTAATTCTTTCTACGCTTTACAAGATATCGAACATTTAGCTATACATAAACTATATAAATACATAGTGGCTATATAGAAATGGGAAATATTAAGGCATGTTTATATTTTAACTTTACAAACTTACATTTATTCTATGCTTACTTTGTTCAACATTAAGGAAAGTTTGGTTATATGGGGATTAAAATGGTTTAAACAGAATAATATAGAAAAAGTGAAGCACATTAGACGCATAGGGTAATTGGCGAATGTTCCTCTCTTCTCCGTACAAGATGTGTGTGTGTTTGGGATAATTGGGAGTAAATCTAATTTTAGGCTCCTTGTCCGAATTCTTTCCATGATGTTCCTCAACTTCTCCATCAGTTCACTTGACGCTGCATTGAGGCAAGTCCGAGCCTCGGCAGTACAAGCGCAATTCAAATTATACGTTAATCACAAGACATTAATAAAATATAAATTAACCTTTAATTATCTATTTGTCCAAGTAGAAAGGCCTTTTCATTTCAACTTTGTTTGAATAGGGATAGTTTACACTAGAGTTTAATTAGAAGTTCGACCGATAAATATAATGACGTTTAGCAAGTTGAAATAAAGAGGATGTCTAATAAGATGGTGGACATTCCGGAATGGTCAGCTTTGAACAGTTGGGAGGAAACGGAAGTCTTGAAGGGAGTCATAGCGATCACCGCTTTTGCTCTCATTACTCTCATTGCCATCGCGATCTTTTATCTCATCAAGTGAATATTTACTGCAATTTTACTAAATATTATTTAGGTCATTTTTTACCAATAACAACAAGTAATTCTTTCAATAAATGTATTTATTGTCAATAGCAATCCGTTTGTGAGTCGTGAATAAGCGGAAAATGAATAATTTAGTAATTTACCACTAGCTAGACTGACTAACCACTATATCATATCATACAAACCACTTTTTTTTTAAAATGACCAAATTTTTATTTAAATATGATTAAGCAATTGAATAATTAATAAATAAGTTTTTATAAATTCTGACCATATAATTAAAAAAACAATTGACTAATAAGGCTATAATAATAACGAACCTGTTCTTGTAGAAAACTGAGAAAAAAGCGTAAACGAAGCATTGAAGTTGTTGAGGACATGAGTCGTGTAAACTCAGAAGCAGAAATTCATTCGATTCTTTACGACGCGGACGGTCGGAAACGAGCAACATTTGTTCGGAATGTTCATTTTTTCAAAGCCATGGAATCTCCCTCTGCACCGCCCATTGAAAAAGACGAGTCTTCCATTAAAACTGAACGAGAAACGAGCGTTCCGGTTGAGTATAAAAATCCTCCGCCTTATTTTTCACCACCAATACTCAAATGAGCTTACATTAAATTGTGAAAAACTAATTAAATTAATTCAATAAAAAATCGTCTGTGGTTTTATACTATTTGGTTAAATACTCAATATTACTTAAATATAAACTTTTAAAACTGTGTTAAATATACATAACTTTATAAATAATTATTAATTAAAAGATAAAATCTCATTTTACAATTACAATTTATGATAAATTAAATTTTATTCTAAAAACTTAAACCCTTAAAATATAAAATACGCTTTCTACATTGTTAAAAATTGATAAATATATAAAAATGTGAAGCTGGAATTCCATTGTCAATTTTAAATAAAATCAAATCAAACTGATTGGTGTGATCAAAGGAAAGAATAAATAGTCTATGAAAATGTGTTTTTGAATCTACAAGAGCAAAGTTTTATTAATTCAATTCATATTTCAATGATTATTTAAGCTTGTAATATTATTATAAGATAACAAATGGGGGATTTTTGGAATGTGGGGGAATTTCTATTCTACAGACGAATGATTCTTTCCACTTTCAATCACTTTTTCCTCACATCTCATCTTGTTATTAGCCATAGGTTGTTTTTTAATTAGTGTGTATGTTTTTAGGAGAGGTTCATGGTGGTTTATAGATTTTGACAGCATGGTTTCTTATTCCCTGATGGGTCATTCACGTGGTCCGGAATGGGGGAAACGTGGATTGGCCGTTCGGGATCAGTTGGACCTGGAAGTTGTTTCTGGCTCACAATATGATGAATTTCTGAAAAAACAAATAATAATTATGTTTAATTAACTTGTATTGTTTGTGATAAGTTAGAACCTAAATATTTAAGATCAATATAAGTTCTTAGCAGTTTTTACCAGTAAGTATGTTGTGGAAGGCCGTTTCGACGTTGGTGGAGTCCAGAGCCGAGGTTTCAATAAATGAGAGTCGATGTCTTTCGGCAAATTCCTTGGATTCTTCGATCGGGACGGCCCGTAAATGTCGCAAGTCGCTTTTGTTTCCCACGAGCATTATGACGATGTTTTGATCGGCGTGGTCGCGGAGTTCCTTCAGCCACCGCTCAACATTCTCATAAGTCAAATGTTTCGCAATGTCGTAAACAAGCAAAGCCCCAACAGCACCTCGGTAGTATCTACAAATTACCAATTTAAGTATGCACATACATTTTTAAACGTTAATTCATATTAATATATCAAAGTTCAACTTAAATAAACAAAATATTCTAATCATCAAATTAATATTTAGCTTAAATGAGATCAGAAATGTTAATCAATAAGTAAATGGGGTAAATGTGTCATCCAAGTAAATAATTTAAATAACACATGAGTCATGAAATATTAAAAACTCTTTTCAAGCATAATTAAATAAAAATCAAACAACTATTAAAACTGAGTTTAACTCTAATTAAATTAATGATATTTAATGAAAGATGACCATGACAATTAATTAAAAATGAAAATATAATTTACAAGATGACAATAAGGGGTTAAAATAAAGACATACGCTGAAGTAATAGCTCTGTATCTCTCTTGTCCAGCCGTGTCCCAAATTTGAGCCTTAATCGTTTTCCCGTCTACTTTTATCGAACGGGTGGCGAATTCCACGCCGATGGTCGACTTCGACTCCAAATTAAATTCATTCCGAGTGAATCGGGAGAGCAAGTTGCTCTTGCCAACGCCAGAATCTCCAATTAGCACAACT
Organism: Neelides sp. FZ-2019; assembly: GCA_009869795.1. Lineage (NCBI taxonomy): Eukaryota > Metazoa > Arthropoda > Collembola > Neelipleona > Neelidae > Neelides > Neelides sp. FZ-2019. The sequence goes on from VJMY01000161.1 coordinate 19,286, forward strand.
GCAATTTAAAAAACACTAGTTAATCCCCATTTTAAATCAATTAATTAAAGTGCAAGGTTGGATATCTCTAAATAACAAATTAGCTCAAAATTAAAAGATTTATTTAAAGGAGTTTAAAAAGTAGGCGAAATAAAATGGGCGTAGGAGTGAATGATATGGGAGTGTCGAAGCAATGGAGATAAACTGGGAATTGACCTTTGAAGAGAAAGTCGTACTCGTCGTCTCTGCTCACCATCTTGAAACCAGGGGTGATCTAGGGAAGTGCGGGGTCAAAGAGAATGAATTGCAATTGTATTGGATTTGGACGAAGAGTTGGCCGACGTCAGGAGGTTGAGGAATCCTGCCACTTGGAGTTCACTTTTAACATTCACCGCTTCCTCCTTCGTCGCAACCCCAAAGAAAATCAACCGTTTCGCAAAACCAGACCAAATCTCTCAATTCACCCCTTTCAATGTTTTAATATACCCCAAAAAATTCTCTATCAAAACTTGTCCTGTCTACCTTATTTAGAACTTCATTGAGTAAATTCTTAAATAGATACAATCCTACTTACAATTATCACAAAATGCGAAGGACAATTAGCACTTACAACGGATACAATACTTTGTGCGACAAAAACTTTGTGAATTCAAATACTTTTGTGATTTTAGTATATTATTATATTTAGAATTATTGAAACCAAGAACTTGGAATGTCGGTGTTTTAAATTAGAGAGAATGTAAAGAGTGAAGAGGAAAAGATAAATATTTAATTGAATCACAATCTCGTTAAATACCCATGATAGAATTAAACAAGGTTTTTTGAATAGTATAATATAATACCGTTAGGTTGAGGTAAAAATATATACCAATGTTTAACGACTTTAATGCACGTATATTTAGATCATTTGAAGGTGCTTTGATGTTTTATGCAACTAAAAGGTATTTCGAATATTAGCTGACCGTTGAAATACTTGAGTGACGAAGAGGATGAGTAATGATTAGGTATAACAATGCTATATAAAAGTTTGAACCTTTGAAGTAATGAGTCATGTTTATATAATTAAAAGCATAAAACTATATCTTGCAATATAACGTTATACTTATAACAATGAGAGAAAGGCATGATGAAATGTAGATCAGATTTTCCTAACATTTAAACATTTGCATTGCGAAATAAAAAGCATCCTTTCATATTTATTTATACATCTCCATTTATTTGTCTATTCATTTTTGTGTTTACTGTGCATTAATTAAATAAGACTATATTTTGCAAAAGTAATAAAAGGAAATATGTGTGTTTAAGCCATATAAACAACTGACATTGAACAAGTGAACGAAATAGATAAATAAACTGATTCACGGCCTTCTTCGCACAGATCGTCATAGCACAATAGGGTTTTTTGAATTTTCCCTCAAAATAAGCCGATATCGTTAACGCAGGTTGATATTATAAACATTCTCACGTTGAATGCAAAATAATAAAATTAATATAATAAACTGAAATGAATGTCGTTACTCTCTTCACTAGATTCTTATCGTTAGTTTAGCTTAAAACCTAAACTATCATTTTAGCAATTTGTATTTAGAATAGGTACCTATTATTACATAAATCATTTTGTATCTGTGTTTAAATAGTTTGTCTTCTGATATTCTACATTCAGATGTTTGTGTGTTTCTAAATAGTCATTTTTTATCAAAAGCGACTTTAGAAAAACTGTTAACGTTAAGAGATAATCGTTTTATTTATAAAAATTAGCAATTAAAAACATTGCCTTTGAGAAGATATACTACCAGATAATGTTAGTACATATAAATGATGATCCAGGACAGCAGAACTCAAAATGCTGTTAATTTTAGTGATAATGTAAAGATTCAGCAGCAAGATTTCTTATTATCTTTGGGTTCAATTGGGTTTCCCAAAGAAATGGTTATGTTTCCTTTAGAATCAAATTCAGGAGGTGGCGGAATATTTGCCTTAATTTCAAACGCCATGTTGATGAAAGCCTCTCTCACGTTTGTTGAGTCTTTGGCTGATGTTTCTAAAATGGGGATTTTGAGTCGTTCGCTCATTTCCTAATTTAATCAATTGCAATTTAATAAAAGTCAAAAAGCTAATACTTAAATATTTGAGAACTTTGTACATTACTATATAAATTGAACCTTAGCAATTTCAGAAGTCACGACAGTTCTAGACGCTAAATCACATTTGTTCCCAACGAGGAGTTTGACAACTTTTTCATCCGCATAGCGTTGAACGTCGTCCAACCATTTGGGAATATTGTAAAAGGAATCCAGTTGTGTGGAGTCGTAAACAAGAATAATACCGTGAGCATTACGGTAATAATTGGATCTTAATGTGCGAAATCTCTCTTGTCCTGATGTGTCCCACTAATTTTATAAACAAGTTATGGATTAATTTAAATTTAGTATTCAAAAATAATTAAATTAATTAACTAAAGATGAATAATTTCATAGTTAAACGATCATTCACATACAATTTGTAACTTGGCCCTTTTTCCATCTAAATCAACTGTTCTCATTTTCTGAAATTAATTAATAATTCTAATTTTTAATTGATTAATGTTATTTGTTAATAATAATAATAATAATAATAATAAAAATATTACGAAATCGACTCCAACAGTACTGATATTAGTTTCTGTGAAAAAATCATCCTATAAGATCAAATAAAAACTCTTTCCATTATTATAAGTTATCATTACAATTGACGAATAATTTTATTATATAATGATAATGATATTATAATGATAAATTTAACCAATTTGATAGCTAAACAAAAAACATACCGCAAATCTAATAACGAGACTCGATTTTCCCACGCCAGAATCTCCAATAAGAAGGATTTTAAAGAGATAGTCACTAGAATGGTAAGCAGAAAGTTAGGTATCAACGTAATTACTTTATAAAATATTAGATTCAATTATAAATAAAAGTTAAAGAATATTTATTTAGTAAAATCGCTAGTAAAAAAAATCTAAAATGATGACTTACTAGTGCGAACTCATTGTGCTAACTAATCAATTATGTATTATTAGTTTATTAGATTGCAAATAAACGTGATAAAGATTTACCTTCAACAATTATTACAGAGTTTTTATATCAAATACCTAATACTTATATCCTAGAAATTTTGTGTATTTCTTTGTATTACCAAACAGCAGTCTCTATTATGCTTATATAAAAGCCTATTTTTTATTATGCGAACACTATAATAATCTGTTTCAAGTTTTCATTTTATTGTTCTTCTCCTTCAACCTCTAATTTTACTCTTATTTCTAGCATTTTAAAATAATGTATTTCTAAATGTTAGATTACTTATCTTAATTAGAAAACATTTAAAGTATACTAATATTGAAATATCAAATAACAAATTCTATTACAATGGGGCATTATGAGTCAAGGCGTCAAGTGTCGCGACTCGTCAAGAGTGACTTTCAACGACGTGTCTTTGGAAGTCACTCTTGAGGAGTTCACGACTCGACTTCTAATGTTTGTAGAAGTGAGGCCTGGCTTTCTCCGCTCTTCTTCTCTGTTGCTTTTCATCATTGAGCTCGTTTTTTTTAATTTTCACAATTAATAAATTAAAACGTCTACGCAAGTCTAACTCACCTGTAGATGTCCAGCAATGAAGGGACGAGGTGTTGGTGGTCCGACAGGACCTTCGCCCAAATCAGTAGGGCTTCAAGAGTCTGGTCTGGAAGCCAAGATCCGAATGTATAGTATAAGTAACATTTAGCTTTGATTCATTTAATAATCATTTTATAAGAATGATGATTAACTTTGTTTTTATTTATTTAAATATTGCAGCTTCAAATTTTTCTAGATATTTCTACAATAAAGAATATCAACCAATTCCTTATTAATAGGCTCGTTCCACGTACTTTGTACAATCAGCTCTCGCTTTTTCCTTGCCTTTTCAAGAATATCTAAAAAAAATTTCCCCGTTTACAATACCCACGATATTTTGAAAACCTAATTTTCTCAGCCCTCAGATAGAGATGGAGGCTTGAATTCTTTTTAATTATCCAATTTAAAAATATTTCATATGATGAATTATAATTTTTATACTTTATTATATTTTAGTTGATTAAAAAATCCCCTTCTGTATTCGAATTTGTCATAGAAAATCTGAAAATACAATTAGCATGAATTTTGATTTCTCACTATTAATCATTTCTTAAGTTTTTAAATAACGACTTAGGTATTAACGACTTACGACTCACTTATTAAATTAATTTGAGTATTTTATTAAATATTATGACTTTAAAAATTCCAAGAACAAGTAATTTCAAATATAAACAAGCAACTCTTCGAAGCATAGCAATGTGGAAATATTCTTATTAGGAAATATTATCTCAATAAAAATAAACATTTAATTTAATATACCTACCTATGTATAGTTAGGCAAATATACTCATTTATAAAAGTCAATGTAGCTGCTTAAATATTTTTATACGTGCCTTCTTTATGCAATAATGATATTAAATATTATGTTTGCAAAATATGTAAGGGCAAAAGTAGTCTAAACGTGAGAGGCATAAAATAAATGCTCAAGCTTTCATTTCTTAATTTCATCATTCAATATTCAATAAGTCATTCAATTCAACACAATGACAATGAATAAAACTATCAAATTTCAAAGTAATTAATATTTAAAAATAATTGTATATAATAATTAACCCTATATACCTTTTGTTATTTCCTATACCCTATATAATTATTTAGGTATAAGTAAAATGACTAAAAAATCATCCAATAAAGAAATTCTCTTTTAGTTATCTTTTCGGTGCTCTTTTTGGGTTCAAAGTGTACGAGTGGAGTTTTGAATTATGACAGTTCTGACGACACAAACGAAGCATCCATAGACGACATAGAGTCAAAAGCTATTGTCATTTTAACTAAAGGTGACTCTCATTTTCGAGAAAATAACTCTAATAACAGTCAAATGACAGATGAAGAATTTGAAGATCTTGAACAGGCTTTGAGAATCTACGGGATCGTTTTATTAGCCAAAATCAACAGCAACAAGATTGATCAAATTTATCAACAGCAACAAGAGAGACACCCATATCTTGCTTACAGAGACTTGTCATTTTTGTTCATTATCCTTTTTATTTTCATTATCATGGCCTTTGATATTTTCAAAATGAAAGCGAAACTCGAGAAAGTGGAAAAAAATGAAACCATTTAAATGTGCTTAAATTAAATGTAAATTAAACGAAACATAAAAATCGAAATTATTCCTTTAATTAAAAAAAAATTATAAATACAGCATATGGGTATTTACTAAAAGCTCAATTGATACAAGTAATTTACAAATTTATAAAATAATAAGTAAAAGAACATTATACAGAATTCAATAAAAATTAAAAACTGTCACTATAATCAATAATTTTCACTAATTATAATAAGTATAATTTAAAGCTATTCTTCTTTTAGTACTCATTTGATGTTAAATAAAATCGAATAAAAGAAATTAATTATTATTCAAATGAAATATTGGCTGTTTTATTTCTTTAATGTTTTTCATTGCATTGTTAATTCCTACTCTCCTTCATCGTCTCATCCAAGGATCCTAAGAGAAGTGAGAGCTCGCATCATATTTTATTAAACTAATTTATTTTTCATTTTATAAACAAAATATCATACCTATTTATTTATCTAAAACACCAAAATTATAAATGCGTGAAAATAATATTACATATAGATGTATATTCCAATTACCTACTGATATTTGTGATAAGCGACGATCGAGACTTATCAACCTGATGACTATAATGACCCAATAAGCCATTGTATGGTAAAAGGTTAGGTAAAGGTAAACTCAGGGTAATATCATTTTATATGATATAACGTTTTTCAACCCCGTGTGGGCTGTGGACATGATTGATGAATCAAATCTTGAAATTAAATAAAAAAGGGTTATTTTAGTACAATAAGCTTTCCCCCTTTACTAGAGCCAGCGTGTTAGTGAATTGTGAACTTGGTTTCTTCTCCCCTTTTGCTCAATTGCGAGTTCCCTGGCTTTCTCTCTCGTCTATTCCCTTTCTGCTCCTCTCATCACACTGAAAATGGCTGACCAGAAGAAGATCCGAGACGCGATTTCCGGTAAGTGGTTTATCTCGCTATGTCAATCCGAATTGACTTCAACTTGTGCTTATCATATGGACCAATCTTCTATCTTCCATTCTAATACAAAAATAAAGGGCATTTGAGCGTTTTAGACCTTAATTTTCTTTATTGAAATTGCTCATTTTTCTCATACGGGGTTTCTCACTTCTCCCTAGCTAGACTTCTTGACAATGTGACAATATACAATATGACAGTACATTTTGGGTTCTGATGATTCTTTTATGATTTTTTCCTTTACAGAGATCCTCGATGGGGCTGACTTAAACACTGTCACGGCCAAGAAGGTTCGATCGGAGCTGGAAGAAAAATTAGGAATGGACCTCGCCGAGCGGTAATATTTTTATAATTAAACAAACCCAAAACCGGCATGATTATTATTATAGATTTTCTAATTTTCACAATTTAAAATAATTTAATATTTAATTGGGTATTTGGAGGAAAGTTCATTTGAGTGTTTTATAATGTTTAGAAAGAAGGAAATCGATTCGATTGTAATGGAGATCCTTGATGAGAAACAAGGGGGTAAGGAGGAAGAAGAAGAGTCAGAGAGTGAAGAGGAAGAGAAAAGGCCAACCAAGAAGCGTAAGCCGGCTAAGAAGGCCAGTGACGATGAATCCGGCTCTGAGGTAATAATCATTTAACTTTTAAAATCACCCTGAATGAAATTTTAATGGGATTTTAGTAAAAATGGGAAATGATGGGATTGCATTTTAGAAGGGGAGTGACGACGAATATAAGCCGACTGCTAAGAAGTCAAGGTCAAAGAAACGCAAAGGCTCGGGATCTGATGAAGAGGATTGGGGAAAGAAGGGAGCAAAGCGTACACCGGTAAATAAAAGCATAAATTAGATGAAGCATTTGTTAGATTATTTCAATCATTAAAAATGTTTTTTTTATTTGTTTTAGGCTAAAAAAGCAGCTGGAGGAGCTAAAAAAGGTGGTGGTGGTGGCTACACGAAGATTTGCAAGTTGAGCACTGAATTGGCCGCAGTCATGGGCGAGGACTCAATGGCTCGTCATGAGGTCGTGAAGCGCATGTGGAAAATCATAAAAGAGAAGAATCTTTATGATCCCAAGAACAAGCAATTTGCAATTTGCAATCCAGAACTTCTCCGAGTTTTTGGTAAAACTAACACTTCAAAATTAAATTTTTTTATCAAAGTATAATCATTTCATTAATAACGCTAACACATGTGGCAATTAAAGTATGTCAATTTAATGGATTTTTTTTTAAATTTTAGGCGTCAAACGTTTCAGAACTTTCGGAATGATGAAGTATTTGAAGAATCATTTCGAATAAAAATCAACTTGTCTTCGTCTATCAACGTTTTAAATAATTAAACCCTTTAATTCTATCTTTTAACAACAATGAAATTAATTCGTTAAATTCTGGTTTCCATTATTAGGTATTGTCTTAATTTTTCTTTAATAATGTCTGAAGAATATTTTATCTCGATGATTTTGAACATAAATGCGCAGATAAATATTATCTAAAATTATTTTTGACCGATTAAAATTAAAATTAGTTAACCAATTACTAATTTTGTTATAAAAAGATTTTTTAAATTGTCACAATAAAAAAATTGTTATATTCTGTTAAATAAACTTTTGATAATTTTGTGTTTCGAATTTTTGATGAACTTTCAAAGAACTTATTACACACACATTTTTATAAAAAATATTTTTTTATTTAATAATTATGAGAAATTTGATTTTGAATGGATTTCATATAAATGTCTAACTCATCTTCCTCGCTTGATCTCCTTTTTTCTTGGTTTATTTCCTCCTTTTTGTCATCATTATGAGAAGGTTGTGCGGACCCAGAGGGTTCTTCAGACTCAAAATATTTATCTTCTTCATCTTGGTCCATCACCTCACAATTATCATATTCCTCATTGTTGTCTACAGTTGTATAATCGAAGTCAGTGTCTCTCCCTTCTAAGAAATCTCTATACATTGTCGTGAAAAACTCTTCTTTATATATTTCTTTTTCCTCGTCATCTATTTCTTCAACATTTTCATTCCTAAACTCATGACTCGTTGTCTCATTCTCATCTTCGTCATCGACTTCGCCATTTCCAATAATTTTCATTTCGTCCAAATAATCCATCAAATCCGCTTCTCTTTCTTGGGTCATTTGCTCATGTTGGCCCAATCTCCTACAACTTTGATCATCTGGCGTTCTGTCCATGTGAGCCATGAACATGTCAGAGAGCGGAGTGGACTTTTCTTTATTGCCTCTTTGCTCACAGAGAGCCGAGAATGCTGATCGCTCATCCTCAGAATGAAATCGTCCTATGAGTTGATCAAATAAAATGGGATTCCGCGTTTGCATTTCTTCTTCAGAAAAGTAATCAGTTGTTTCGACGAGCTTTTGAAGGGCTGCGTACCGACGATTCTTCGCCGTCGTTCGTCTTTTCCCTTCGCTCAAATTCTGTTCTAATTCGTTAAGGTAGAACTCAAAGGTAGAGCTATGTTTGACCTCGGGCTTGTCTCGAAAACTTCGGATGAATTTGAGATGAGATGCAGTGAGTTGTGAGCCGAATCTTGAGAGAAAGGATGATTTGCTTTTATCGAATATTTTCTTGAGCTCTTCGAACTTTTCATTCGGGGTTAACTCCGATTCGGAAATTTGTTGAGACTTGACACGAAGACCTGGTTGAACAGATAAGTATTCAAGCATTTCTTCCATTTTCATTCACAGAATTCACACAGCTTTGTCAGATTCTCTTGGAGGATTATCTTAAATGAAGTTAAATGTAAATGATACTTAAATATTATTTCATGATGACAATTTTCTTGCTTAAAATGAATTAAGAGATTTATTAATTTACCTTCAATATCCTTTATCTTTCCTGTCAAAATTTGACATTTAGTCTAAATGACAAAGTCTTTGAATAATAAAAGATTAAAGTTAATTAATAACAAAACGATATTTTCTTTATTAAATGTTCTTTAAGGTTATTCAATTATTTAATTTTATTGGTTGGAATTTAGCTCAACTTTTAACAAAGAATAAAAAGACTGCATTTCCTATCAAATTCAATAAAAATATTTAATTCAGAGTATATTTCAAGCCTAGCGCTTTGAATTTTCATTGTATAAACTATTCGTATGTGGAATGAAATGAGACTTGTTTTTTATGCATGTATTTTCTGCTATATGAAAGTATGAAACGCATTCATAATAAAAATAATAATTAATGTAATATAGAAATGATTAAAAATGGTTTTAATTCAAGATTTGATTAAAGCAAAGAAGACATAGATCAATTAATTTAAGCTATAATAATGACACATGACAATTATTCTGATGTTCATTTTTGAATACACTTAGAAACTTTATTTATAGAGATAATATCATATCATTAACATGGTATGATCATTTTTAGTAATATGAAGAATTATTCTTATTAAGGATTTTCATAATGTTCTTTCAATTAGGAATTCAGGGTCGTAAGGTATTCAAAATACGGGAGATGCTTTTTCAATTCATCCGTTCTTTTAAAGTATCTGAGCATAAAATCAGTATATTTGTTTAACACTTCTAGGCTATAAATTTTTGAAATGTATGCATCTTCCAGTTTTTTAGACTCCTTCATCATGTCATCAATTAGACTAGTGAATATTTCACGGCTTTGGAGAAGTTTCTTTGAATATTCAATTACATCTTCAGTTCTCTTCAACAAACCTGGCGCTTAGGATTTTCATTGTATACATATATTATTTGAATATGTGGAATTAAATGAGACTTCTTTATTTTTATGTAATTTCTGAGCAACTATGAAAGCATGAACACATTTTAAAGTTGATTAAAGTTAATAACGGCATTGGCCATTTTAATTAATAATTAAATGTTAAAGTAAAACATTCTCGAAATACTTTGTATGGATGGTTGAAATAAATCCATTGAATGTTTATCTTTCTTCTTGTTCTTATTATTTAACATATTGAATTTAATTTTTATTCAAAAATTAATTTAAATCATTTAGAGATATTAACTATTATTGACATTGAATTATTTTCATTTGTTTAATATCTAAAAATTATTACAATTTATTCAATTAAATTTGAAAAAGTTTAAATTTTAATTAAAATTAAAATTAACTTCATCCATACGTTTATGAGAAAGCAAATTGGCAACATGAAACATGTAGTTTGAGATCAGAGTGATCAATTTCTTCGATTGTTATTTGTCATGGCTCTTTGTTCTTCCTCTTCGAGCTCTTCCTTTCTCTTCTTCAATACAACTTGCATCATCTAAAAGTGGGCATTACATGAAAATATAAAACTAAAACATAAGATCACTATTCTAAGATCTTTAAAAGTTTCTACAGAAGAACATACAGTGAAATGATTATTTAGTCGTAGTTAATCTGTCTAAACCACTTACAAGTTGAATGTGAAATTGTTCGCTCCTCTGAATCAAAGAATTGGTAAATTCTCTGTCTCTTTGCTTGACCCATTCGTCTTCAATCTTTTGTTGTTCTTCGAGCCTAAATAATTCAAACACGCACTTAAAGCACGAAAAATAGTAAAATAGTATGTTTCAATTGTAACCTCATGATCATGGTCCATCCTATGCAAATGAAAGTAAGTAGATACAATAAAGTATTAAGGAAAAATTACTCTGTATCAGCGCTCTGTTTTTCTTTAAGCAATTTCTCGTATTCCATCCTAATAGCGTCGATTTCAGCTTTAATAGCTACAAGTTGGTTCTCAGCTTGAAAGATTTCTGCATCAAATTCATCGTGCTAAATAAATAAATAATCATTATTTTCAATCTATACAATTGGCTCATAAATTTTGACTTTGATAAATAAATTGAACTTTGAATATTTACCTCAAAATCAACTTGTTCCAATCTGCTGTTAGCGTCTTGCTGTACTTGCTGAATTGAGCTTTGAATGGCTTTGAGCTCTTCACTCCTGAGGTCGAAAAGGTCTCTTCCCTTCCTCAGCTCACGTTCAACCTTTTCCTTCTCAAGGCCTATATCAGATTTCATCCTCTCGACGTGCTTCATCGTCGAGCGTAAAGTTTTCTTAGCATTCTGAGAATAATTCACAAAAAAGAAATGTGTGAGAGAATTACATATATAATTTTTAAAAATAACCATAAAGTGAATCATTATGAATATTAATAATTACCACGAGCCAAACTTGAAGTTCTTTAACATTGAAAGGATTCACAGGAATTATTTGTTTCAAATTCAACTGACGGATCTTGTCATTGTAATCCTCAACAACCGCGAAGGATTTGAAAAGTTGATTGTACTAAATTAAAAAAAATAAATAAAAAGATTGAGCAATTAGTTAGTAGATATTACTAAACTCATTTACGTTTATTTAAATACTAAAAACTAAACTTTTATTTGAAACTCAAAACATAAAATCAAAGCAAAGAAATAACTTACTCTCATTTGCAGATTTGTGAGACCAGTTTGTTTTTTCTCGTATCTCACTTGAAGAGTATTGATGAGATCTTCAATCGAATCACACTCGCGTTTTAATTTCAATGTTTCTTCCTTTTGTCTTTTGGCTTCATCGCTCGTTATGGTTTGGGCAGCTAATTTCTTCTGGTAGTACTTAATGTCTTCGCCAACTCCTTGGATCTTTTTCTCTAAAAATATTTTTACATTATTTATGTTTTATATAGAAATTGTTTATTCAATTTATTTCATATTACAATAAATGAAATTCTATAGATTTTATTAGATTGATTAAAATCCTCACCAATGAGATTCTTTTTGGAAATTTGACCGGTTTTGTCAGTGAGCCTTCGAATCTGCTCTAACATTTCAGCCTTTTTCTGACGAGCTGCTGCAATTCTTTCTTGAGTATCTTTTGTCTTTGCCATAATTTCCTTGAGTAAAAAAAGAAAATTATCAAATTAATGCTAATGATTTGATTGATAGAAAGAAGTACGATTCGATATAACCTAATGAATCAATCAATGATTTAAATGATAACTGAAAATGAAATGTTACCAGACGAGGATCGGGCATCTGATGAAGTTCTTCAAGTTTTCGTTTCTTTTCCTGGATTTGTACCTGCATCTCCTCAACTGACATTTCGGTAGGTGGTTGAATTTCAAAGGCTACAATAAAATTGGTATAATTAATGTCTTTCTCAAAGATTTTAAACTAACCCAACTTAACCTAACATTAAATTATATGAAAAAATAGTTAAACTAATATAAAAAGTTATTGAAGATTATACAAATTAATTTACTAAAATTATACCTATATCGTTAATAAACTCGTTTTGCTCCATCTGAAGAGCCTCATCAAAAGGTCGCATTGGAGCGAAAGTTTCAAAGTACAAGTTCTTCAATGATTTCATTAAACTCTGTAATAATTAAAATAAAACAAATTGAACATGAAATATGTAAAAATAATTTAAAATGAAATAATAAAGACCTCAGCAATAACATGGTCTTTATTGCGAGTAATGTAGGCGATATCATTTTTTGCCGGAGGTTCGTTAATGATCTCGACGCGATTGCACAACCAGGCGAGAAATGTGATGTTAGAGGACCAAGAGCTCTGAACAGTCGCTATTTAAAAAAATCATTAGGTACATAGTAATAAATTTGCACATTAATTAACTTTCATTTTGATAATAAACTATATTTGTGAATATAAACAATAATTAATGCTTACGAGTTTTGAGCTGTGACGCTTTCAGTGTCAATGGATATTTTATCAAGATTGAAGCTTCGATGATTTTCACAATAGCATCATCTTTGACACCGAAAAAGCTTGGTCCCAATAGGAATTTTAAAATGAACTAGAACAAATATAAATTAATATAATCATTCATTGTCCTGCTAATATTGTTATATTTTAGATTGTAAGGGAGAAACCGAATCATCTTCCAACAAATTCAATTTTATTCATTCATATTATTAATTTTTATTAAACGCTAAGGCATATGATAAAATAAAGTAAAATTAAAGAAGAAATTCTTAAAAGATATACCTTGCAAATGCCATAAAATTCATTGGTAGTGATCATAGCAAAACTAGCGGCGGTGAAATCTTTGCCATAATTGTGATTCTTCAAGAATGATACAATGTATTTAATGATGGGAGCCTGTGCTGCTTTGTCTGGCTTTGGCGGCTTCAGGATCTTTGTGATGCCAGGGTTCACAGTGTGAAGAGAATCCTGAGAACTCGACCAATTTCGATTCATTCCAGGAGATTTTCGACTATATAAAAAATACCCCAGTTTAAGATTTTAATTAGCAATGGTCGAGTTATGTTAATAGTTCATTTGAATTAATGTATAAATTATTGATCCTCACCCGACTGACATAATGCGTGTGGGCATCGGAGTTACTCCGCTTGCTACAGAATAAAGAGATTCGGACGAAAGCGATTTTCTCATCGTTGACCTTGACCCAAAAGATAATCCGGTGCTTCCTTTTTTGAGAATTCCCCTCTTTGTGACACTCTCTGCTAGCAATACACTCCTGAATTCAAAAAATGATTTACGTTATCCAGATTTGAATAAAAAAAACTACCCAATGATCTTTTTACATACTATGAAAATAAAATTTTAAAAATCTGATTATGCAAATAAATACAAAATGTAGGCAAATTACGCTCGCATGTCGTATGTTCGGCCAGTTGATGGCGTCTCATTCACTTTTGTGGTCGTGGTCGTGTTGAACGATGGAATTTGAGTCTTTCTCAACGTAGAGTTGGGTCTTGCGGCACGAGGAATGGAGGACATCCGGGATGTTCCAGCTTCAGGAATCCGGCCCATCTTTTTGGCCTGACCTCCTCCCATTGGGGTCGTTAAGGCTGGAAAATTAGACGAAGACCTTCGTCCTAAACTCTGGGAATGACGACCAGCATTGAGTACTACTGACGGGGGGACGAGCTCTTTAAATTTGCTGCTGTCAAGGACGCCTTCTCTTTGAACCACCGTTTCGAGGAAAGAAGTCCGGCGAGCCTGAAAGAACAAAATAAACCAAATTGTCAAATAATTGAGCTTCTACACTTGACTTTACTTCAGCTTTATCTCTTAAAAATTATATTCCAAACTTACTCTTTTTCCTTCTTTCCCACCCATATTCGAAGCCATTGTGTCCGAATTAATAGCGAAGGTCTAAGTTAAAATTAAATTTTGAATTGAAGGAGACTACAGGAGAGATGTTAACTCCGGCCGTTGTGTTCGGTTGAGTCTGTCCGACAAACTCTGTCGATTGGCAGTCTGTGACTTCCGGACTCTATTTCTCTAGCTCTATTGTTGGAGTGCGAGTAGAAAGATATGAAAGGCTCTGCATTCGTGGATGACACAACAAAAGAAAACACAGAAAATGAGACTAATGTGGTTAATACGGGTACAATTAGTTTTAAATACTTTTAATATGAATTTAGAGGTTTGATGGTGAGGATCACGGATCTGATAAAAATAATAAATATTTATGATTAGGCGGCGAGTCTAGCCTCGAGCTGAGTAAGTTATTTTTCACCTTTCCTTTACCACTATTCTTCCCACTTTCAAATTGTAATTGTAATTGACAGAATGCCTCTCACTCGGATCTGACTCTCTTTTATTTACCACTATGCACAATTGATAATTTGATATGAGATAATGAGGGAAAACTGTGGCGAATTGTAATTTACAACTTGTGCAAAAGAACTGTATGAAGGAATTCGTCGTTGGTTTTGTTTTTGTTAGCGCTCGTTGTGATTCAAATGAAAGTGAAAGAAGAGGCGGGCAAAGCCTGTCAAATAGGAGGAAAAGAACTTCCTAAACTCTGCCCTTGCCCCTTGCGGCTCATGTGCATCTTATTTAAATGTAAAGCTTCTTGGAATGGAAAACAAGAGAATTTGACCTTAAAGTTGAAACGTTTTTAATTTATTAAATTACGGTCCAACTCGATTTAAGAATAGTTAGCATTTATTTAAATAAGATTGAAAATTGCCTTGTTATAGATTTAAATAATTTTTGTATACCTAATAGTAGCATACCTACTATTACGAATTTTGGTGAAGATGGAGTCTTTAATGAATGATTCGGATTTTGTGGAATTGGTAAGAAATAATTGGATTTTGTAGAATTTTAATATGGGACAAACAAAGCATGAATGAATAACAAACAAAATGCTCTTTTTTATAATCGATTAATATTAAAACTTGGATGTGTTAAATTTTCTTCACATTTTTATTTTATTTCCCAGTTGAACGAGGAAGATTTGGCTCACGAAGAAGAGATTTTAAGGAATCCCTTTTCAGTAAAGCACTGGATGCGATACATTGTCCATTTAAGAAGTGACAAGAAGAATAGAAAACGACCACGGAGGATCAATCTGGTGTACGAAAGGGCGTTGAAGCAACTTCCGGGCTCTTATAAACTCTGGCATGCTTACCTGGTTTATAGAAAAAGTCAACTTCATAATAAAAGCCCGAGGGATCCTGGCTTTGAGGTTCAATGTCAAATGAATACGCTTTGAATATTATTTGTATTGGTTTTTTATACAATAATTTATAATTGGCAAGTATTGTATTTTTAATTTTATATATTTATTAACTTGATGCAGGAATTGTTCACAACCTTTGAAAGATCATTGGTGTTCATGAACAAGATGCCGAGAATTTGGATAGAATACTGCGACTTTGCAGTGAAAAGTGGACGAGTTTCTCAAACAAGACGAATTTTTGATAGAGCTTTAAGGTCGCTTCCGGTTACACAACATACGAGGATTTGGCCATTATATTTAAATTTCGTCACGAAGGCTCATCACATTCCTGAAACAGCCATTCGAGTTTATAAGAGATATTTGAAGGTACTTTATTGGAATTTTTCTATCCAATTGAATTTGAATTTTTGAATAAAAAAATTATTTATGTAAATAAATAATTTTTTTCATACTTCATATTTCACTTGCTAAATAATTTGTTGACTGACTTTATTTTGTTTACTGTGCAGTTGTGCCCAGAAAATGCAGAAGATTATATAGAATATCTTTTAACTGTTAATAAATTGGATGAAGCTGCTTGCAGACTCGCCCTACTTGTCAACAATGAAAGATTTATTTCTAGAAAGGTAAAAATCAATTTAAAATAAAAATCAAACCACAAATGTTAATCTAATTAATTTTTTTCTTTATTTGTATTTTTTAGAAGAAGTCGAATTACATGTTGTGGGCTGAACTTTGTGCATTGATTTCGAAGAATCCAAAAGATATCAAATCTCTTGATGTTGACGCGATCATGAGAAGTGCACTCAAAAGATACACAGATCAAATTGGTTCCTTGTGGACAAGCTTGGCCGATTATTATGTGCGATCTGGACTTTTTGAAAGGGTAAATACTAATTATATATGCACTTTTACTTATAAAAAATGAATGTTTTAACAAATATCGAGTTTTCATAATTCATATTTGCTCTTTTCATATTTTACTTTGTCATTTTATATTTTAGGCTCGAGATATTTATGAAGAAGGAATCAGAAGTGTAACAACAGTTCGTGATTTTTCTCAAATATTTGATGCATACGCACAATTTGAGGAAGTTTCATTAACCAAGTTGATGGAATCTGAAGATGTTGACGATCTCGTGATTGAAATGCGTCTTGCAAGACTGGAAAGTATAATGGAGCGTCGACCTTTGCTTTTGAATTCCGTTCTTCTGAGACAAAATCCACATAATGTGAACGAGTGGCTCAAGAGAGTTGAACTTCTAAAAGATAATCCAACTGAGGTTTGATCTGCAAATTATTTTATTAATTGAAATCCCTTTTAATTTAAATATTCTAAGCTATTTAATATGTTTATAACATTTTAACTTTATAACTTTATATAAATTAACAAAGTAAAATTTCTTTTTACTAATTTGTGATTTGGTTATAGGTCATAGCTGCTTATACGGAAGGCGTTCAAACTGTCAAGCCCAAGCAGGCAGTTGGGAAGCTGAACACGTTGTGGGTCTCGTTTGCTAAATATTACGAGCAAGCAGACCAATTGGACGATGCTCGAATTATTTTTGAAAAAGCAGCAGAAGTTCCTTTTATGAAAGTCGACGATCTCGCTTATGTTCATTGTGAATGGGCAGAGATGGAATTACGACACAAGTAAATAATTTTATATATTTTACAACTTACTAATTGCTCAATACCGTTATTATTGTTAATTTTGACTTTTATTAAAAATATATTAGATTCTATAATAAGTTGTTTCACTACCATTTATCATTATATTATCCAATAGTTGATAAAATTAACCACAATTGAATTAACGAAATTTTAAATATTGTAGAAACTACAAAGAAGCATTGAGACTTATGTATTCAGCGACGACTCCTCCATCAGGACCTAAAGCCTCTTACCATGACGAGTCCGTGACAGTTCAAACTCGTCTCTTTAAGAGCCTCAAACTCTGGTCATTTTATGCTGACCTGGAAGAGTCATTCGGAACGTTCAAGACTTGCAAGGCCGTTTACGATCGAATCATCGACCTGAAAATTGCCACTCCACAGATCATCATGAATTTTTCAATGTTCCTTGAAGAGAATAATTATTTTGAAGAGGCCTTCAAAGCCTATGAAAAAGGGATTTCCCTCTTCAAATGGCCACATGTTTTCGATTTGTGGAACACGTACTTGTCCAAGTTCCTGGATCGCTACGGAGGAGAGAAAATTGAACGAGCCAGGGATTTGTTCGAGCAGTGTATTGAAGGCGTTCCACCTGAATTTGCTAAAAACTTTTACCTCTTGTACGCGAAGCTTGAGGAGAAGCACGGCGGAGCTCGACGAGCCATGAACATTTATGAGAGAGCTACGAGCAAAGTGGATCGAAAGGATCAATTTCAAATGTTTAATATTTATATTCAAAAGGCCGCGACTCTTTACGGGGTCACGAAAACCAGACCGATTTTTGAATCAGCCATGGAATCCCTTCCTGACTCGGATGCTCGACAAATGGGGATTCGTTTCGCTGAGTTGGAAACAAAGCTCGGGGAGATTGACAGAGCGAGGGCCATTTATGCTCACACGAGCCAAATTTGTGATCCGCGGCTCACTGCGGAGTTTTGGTCCTCTTGGAAAGACTTTGAAGTCCGCCATGGGAATGAGGATACAATTAGAGAGATGTTGAGAGTCAAGCGCTCCGTTCAAGCTCTCTACAATACCCAGTTTACGGCTCATCTCATTGCCCAACAGACGTTGCAAGGGAACAAGGCAGACCCGGCCCTCGTTGCTCAACTTACATCTCAACAGACACAGGAAGTGGAAGAGCCTTCGAGCGAGTTGAGGCAGCCTGTGGCCAAAAGACCTGGGGAAGTTTCCTTTGTTCGCGGCGATACACTTGTTCAGGATACTACAGGAGAAAAGATGGCCAATCCAGATGAGATCAATTTGGATGATGATGACGAGGACGATGATGGGAAAGGTAAAGAGTGGATTTGTTTTTAACCGTTTGGATATAAATTTTATTGGGTTCAATTAAATTAATCCGTTATTCTTTATTAAAATAGAAGACGTAGAAGTTGAAAAAGCAGCAATTCCTTCACAAGTCTTTGGTTCTCTCAAGCCAGAAGATGCAGATGAATGAGATTCCGTTTTGCTTCGTCATTTTTATTATGCAAGATATAATTAACTATAAACATATTACTATTAAATACATTTTTGATTTCATCATTAATTATCATGATATCTAACTTTCATTGGCTTTGGCACTTTTAATGGTTCTTTTTAAGCTTCATTGATTTTATTGACAAATTGACATTTCATCATAAACCTGGGGAATGTGGATGTTATTTCCGAATGTTTAGTTAATATGTGAGCAATCATTAAAAATAGCTCATTATTTCAATCAAATAAATTGAGCAATTGACGACGAAGACGCATATCACTTGGGATGAGCTGTGCATTGAGAAACGCATACGATCGCCTATGCATAGCATTCTCCAGATCATGGTTGTTTGAATGGTAGGCTGGTGGACTCTGGAAATTTGCATTCCATCTCATGAAATTCCATTCTGTATGTTCGTCATTCTTTTCTAGCTTGCTCAGGGTGTATAAAAGCATGTCCGAGAGGGATAGGGAAGCCGGACTAGGGAAGGGACATGGGGGAAAAGGCAATGGAGACAGAGGCAAGTAGGTGAAGAGGCACACACATGCTCACAGGCACTCGTTGGCATCCAGGGACATGCTTGGGATTTCCTCGTGCCTCCTTTGGACACGAGTGGAAGAAGGGTGCGTGGGAAGGAGGAAAAGATTGATCAGGTTGTGCATGCAGGCGGATTCCCCGTCCTGTCCAACTCCCCCTCTTCCAATGCCCAAATGGAGGGCAAGTTGGGTGGCGAGAAGGGGAAGAAGAGGAAATTAAAGTTGATTTGATTTCCAGGCCAAGAAGGCTCGTCGAGTCCGGAGGAGCCTTCTTCCCATGGGAGACCAATGTATGATGGATGGTTGGAGGGCAATGCGGGGTCAACCGGGTTACCCGAATCGGAGGAATTGTAGTCGGAAAATGGGAATGGGCGAGGGGCGACGACCCCTCTTGTTCCTTCACCTCACCACCCCCAGACGAGTGTGACGGACGGAGCGGAGTCCCAAAGTCCTTCGATTTCTCTCGCCCGAATTTTGGGCCACCGTCCGAGTATCCCAAGCTGAACATCCCGGGAGGAGCGTCAACGCTGGGCTGACTGGTAATTCACCTTTACTATTACCCAAATTCGGGCTCGCTCTCCTCTGTGGAGCCTAAGTTCCAATTTCCTCACCTCCCCTCTCGGTTGGACGAGGTAGAGGGGAAAATGGCGCTTTGGGCCGTTGGTTTTTCCTTGGATTCCTCGGGGTTGGCGGGCGAACTTTAGCCCGTAGCGACCCGGTCGCTGTTGGCTCCTCTTTCCTCCTCTGGATGGTAAAGTGAAATAATTTTGGGAGGATTTGATGATGTTGGCTGGCTCCTAGTCACACTAGTGTGTGTAGAAGTAGTAGGACGAGGAGAGTTGGCTCACGAGAATCACTTTTTTCCCATGAGTTCTGCATTGCCAACCTGAAGGGGGCGGAGTCGAGGCGGGCCAGGGCAGGGCCTCGGCCCCTCGGTCCATCCAGGATGCCCATCTGGCCCTGGCTCCGCCCCGCTCCGCCCACTACCTTCAATTTGACTCGCTCGGGCCTAGATGCCCGTCTCCTCGCGGCCGCCCAATTTTCATTAACCCGCCTGTGCATATGCCCTATGCTTCGTCTGTAAGGAGAAAATGATTTGGGGGGCAATGGAGCGAGCGTAGGCGAGTTTGGGGAGCGAAAAGAACGTGAGCGGGTATTTTGTCCGTGGACGAGATCCGGGTTGAGTCCAACAATGACATTTTTGAGCCAACGGGTGGGTTTTCATCGGGGGCTTGTTTGTATTGGAGACGTGTGGATGAGTCTGTGTGTTTTTATGTTGAGAGAGGAGGATGAATGAATCCAAGGCCTCATTTTTATGATGCGGACTCAAAATGTGTGGTTTTACATTTCGATCCTTCTCGTATATCCATTTGGTATATTAGTGGTGGGCGAGGGTCGTAGTCGTAGGACGGCGTCGCCTTTTGTCCCAACCTTCCACCCACACTTTCGCCTCTCGGTCCGAGAATCTCTCACTCAGCTCAGGACCACAGACGAGCTCGAGACTCCAAAGAACCTCAGTCTCGAAATGCCCATCATAATTGAAAAATAAGGAAGATGAATGGAGAAAAATAATGCAACTCACTCAGATTGAGAGCCACTGTGTTTGATTCTCGTATAAGAATTAATAATGAGAACTTGCATCAAGAAATGAATTTCTATCTTTTTACCCCAATGAACGTTTGTTCAGAGCCACTTCAAACCAAAAAACGTCAAAAACGCAAATAATTCGTTGAATAATCTTGTTTTTAACCATTTGTTTGCATTTCACCAGTAATTACGTAATTTACTGGCGATTGCGTAATTGTATTTACTTAAATACTTGAACTTTGATTGAATTCAAATGGCAAACGTCATCGTCATCACTGATCACTCACGGTCTTTTAAATCTTCTTTCTTGGCCAATTTGATGTTTTAATGCTTTGAACTTGTGATGGTAATGGCTCGATCATTAAATCCTCATTGTCTTGTTCTGATGGTATTCGATCGAGTTTTCCTTTATTGGAAAAATGCATACAAGTTCAAACCTTGGGTATATGGTATATTAGTCATATAGAAAAGAATTCAAGACCTTCTTGGCTTGCATTTAAAGAAGACATACCATGATTAGGCCGTATAAGTATTGTATAAAGAAATTGAAGGAGTTTAGCCTAGCCTCATTTAAACCTTTTTAGTAATTAGAAATGCATTTAAAGTTTAACCTACTTGACACATGACCTTTAAAACCTCTGTATTTTTCTAGGATGCGAATCTTTCGAACGAGATGTCTGATGGAGGCCAACGACTCCTAGACGTCATCGAGTAATTCCATAATAAATTAATAATGAAAAACATAAATGTAATTGAGAGAGGTGAACAGTCTTCTTATAATTGAAATATAGTGATTTTTGCAGCGACCCCAATGCGTTGGAATCCTTCCTCGGAGGCCTTGACACTGGGAATGAGCTTCTCCCGCCTGCAGACGTTGTGGCCTCGCTGGCGAGGTCCCTCGTGGCTGACTACGATGTGGACTCTCCAAGCGACACGCTGTTTGAGAGCCTGGACTCTTCCAACAACCTCACGGACATTTCCCAGTCCTACGTCCCCTCTCACTTTGAGAACGGGGGGCTTGGGAACGAAGGATACCTGGATGAGGCCCTTGGGTTGACCAACGGCGAGCCGCCGCAACCACCATCCGACCAGCCATCCCACTTTGAAAGTGCGGAGACCTCGGCGCTTAATACCTGTGATTCGTCATCTACCTCGGCCTTCTCACTCCCGAGCCAAGATGGGCCAGAGTTCCTTAACCACGAGCAGCAAGGGTCAAAGGAGCAGCCTAGTCTTCAGCCCTCTTTCCCTCATACACCTGATATCATTGCAAGCTCGTTTGCGGGCCAACTCGTCCCGCCTGCGACAACCTCGGCGAGTATTCAAACGAACCCGCCCACCTCCTCTCTCCTTGAGCAACCCACGACCTTGCCGCAACAGCAGGTTTCTGTTTCGGTGGCGGTGAGAAGGACGAGTGTGGAAGGGCCGCAGATGACGTCATCCGGGAGTCAAACCCAATTTCAAATTGTCCAGTCTTCTCCGCAACAACAGCTCATTGCTTCTACTGGGACACAAGGCGGTCCTTCTCAAGTCATGCAGATCCAAACAAATCCGAGTCAATTCATCACCATGGATGGGACCGGACAATTGATTTCTGCCGGTGGAACTTCGTTCGGCTCTTCTGGTCTTGCTCTTGTGACTGCTGGAGGTCAGCAAACTTTTGTTGTCCCCCAAGGAGCTCAGTTTCTCTCCACGAACACCCTCATGCAACCGCAACTCCAAGCAGCGATCAAGGGAGCAAATGGGCAGTTTTTTCAAACGAGCCAAATTGTAACTCCTGGTTTGGGACAACAAGTGCGGCCGAAACAACCGCAGCTCCTTCCAAAGCCCGTGACGAGTCAGGGAGTTTCAATAGCTGGCTCGGTCACAACCCAGTCCATGGTCACAACGAACGTTGGAGGAACCGAGGTCGTTGCGACGAGTGGAGGTGGGAGCATTGAGTTGGGTCAAGTTGGCCAACTCATTCAACAGCAAATTGGAAATGCGAATGTGGTGACTTCAGGAATGACCCTGGGCGGTCAACCCTCTTTTGCGATTGGGACTTCTGGAACGGGTGGAATTGGACAAGTGATGGTTTCGGGAGTGAGCAATTTGAGCACTGTAACCAATACGCAGCAAACCTCACTTTCTGGAACAATTGTTCTCAATCAGGTAATATATTCTCTTGTACAACGAACACTATAATTTGCATGGCATTTGTAATGTGATAATGTGTATTGTTTATGTTGAACATACTTGCTTCGATTTCATCTACTTCTAATAGATCTAATATTTAATTTACTATTTATTCGTTAATTAGGTTATTGTTTTATTACTTTGCATATTAGTGATATCGGGTATTATTTATAAATCATGGCATGGATGCTTATTTTTGTAAATTCCCTAAACCCATACTAATAAAAATTGCATGATTACTTTCAACATTTTACAAATTAAAGTTTCTAATATATAAGAACTATTCTGTTTAAAAAAATACACTTTAAACTAATTCATATTCAGAAGGAATATACCTATATTTTTGCTTTTTTAAATAATAATATATTAGTAATTTAAACTATTAATTGTTAATTTGCAAACACCACACTACGGCTAATGTTTCTAACCTTACTGCACACATTCTAGACTTGTAGAATTTTTATGCCTCCTTGTTAGAAGTTGTTGTTTGACGGAATTTATTAGATTTTGATTGTGAAAAAACTGCATGAGATTGCAAGGAGGAAGGGGTGAATTAATTGAGTTTCCTTTGTTAGTTTGGTCAACCAGTCATCTTACCAGCAGCTTCGGCGGGCCAAAGCGGCGGTTATCAATTAATCTATAGACAACAGCCGGCTCAGGGGCAACCTATGTTAATACAAGCGTCGTCTGCAGGAACGACGTTAAGCGCACAAACCCTTCAGGGCTCGCCTGCACATGGGGGAAAACCTATGGTTCGCTTTGTTTCTCAGCTTAATCACGTTAACCAGGTTTGGGGCACATTTAACAATCTCACAATTTGCTTTTTGTCATTAAATTATGTACAAAGTACCTGAAGAACCTGAAGATACTATGTTTACTACGATTGTACATGTTTGTAAATATTATTTATATGTAATGTAATCTATAAAAAGTATTTCTTAAGGATCGTCCTTCTTGTACTGTCTTTATTAAATATATTTCATGTAATTTTGCATATTTGACTTTATTGGATGTACGTGTAATAAATTAATCTATAAGGCTAACTGACTTCAGTTCGTATTCGTACAGCAATTGTACTTTGTACAATATTGATGATCAAATGCTTGGTTTATTAATTCCAGTTTAAAATTAATTGTTTACTAATTAATAACAATAATATTGAAAAATAAACTTAATTTATTTTGTCAAAAAAGTATAAGGATAATCTTTTTTCCTTTCAGAACCAAACAGTACAAATCCAACCAATCCAAACTGCAAATGGGATTAGTTGGGCGATCGTGAGGGGAGTTCCTCAGGCTCAAGCTTCAATAACAACGACTAGCAACGCACAATTCGGCCAAGCCATGTCCCTCTCCACTCTCCAGCCCACGGCAGTTCAAGGGAGCTTCACGACTCATCCCCAGATCATCAGTGTGAATCAAACTGAGAAGGCTCAAGAGAACGCAGTGAGTTCATCTCAAGTGGATTCCTCCTTGGAACCCCCGCCGAAGAAGAAATCGAAGAAGAAGCAGAAAGTCACTTTGGACTTGAGCCAACTCCTGAAGCAGTCGGGCATCATGGATGAAGATCTCAATGACGATCCCTTTGACTTCGGAATGAGCGACCCGCCGCAGCCCAACGGGGTTTCTCATCCAAACGAAGGGACTCCAAAGACGAACGGCCTGACGGTGACAAAGCCTTCGCCCAATCTCCCCGTTTCGGTTCTTAAAGGTAAAGAAGTGCGGCCGGCCCCAAAGAAAAAGAGTAAAAAGAAGAAAAGTCCGGAAAAGAGAGAAAAATCCCCTTCGCTCCTCCCGCAGCCCAAGACATCTCCTAAAAAGAAAACTCCCCAAAGACCGCCCACTTCTACTCCGTCTCCCAAACCCGTGACGAGCCCAATAGTTATCAAGAATGAAATCACCACAACCCCGAAATCCAGTAAAGTTAATAACATCAATAATAACAATAATAGTAGATTAAAAGGGCGAACCCTCGCTGGGAAAGAAATTGAAATTTCGAATCCTCCTCTATCACATCAAATCACGCCACAAGGAACTCAAGTATCTGTTGGTGGTCCGAGTATGATCAATGCGCCGGCCGCTGTAACTCCAGCCAGTTCCGCCCAACCTGGCACAACGAGGATCGTCCAGACCATTCAGCTCACTCAGCAGAATCAACAATTGTTGAGGAACATCCAAGCTCAAATTTCTCGCCTTCTCTCGCTCCCTTCAAGGAATGAGACGGAACGGACGGCCCTACAGAAACTCATAGTTCTTCAGAATCAAGTGATCTCGACTGGGACTCCAGTGCCCAATCCCACTCACCTCAACAATGTAAGTATTTTTTTTCTTGCAAAATAAAAATGCTTTTGTCAATATTTGAATGATGATGATTGATGCAAAATCTTATGAAGGATGCTTTTAAAGAAATATATACTTTTATTCAATTTGGGTCATAACATGGGAATTTGCCATATGGGAAATTTTCAAAATATTAAATAGTATACCAATTAAAGTAATATTTGTGTCTTCTGTGAAGTCTTTTGCAATTTCTGGTTAATGTAATTATTGGGTTGTATGTACATAATTTATAAAGATGCATCAATTGGGAAAAGGGTCAATGTGTTATTTACTACTGTGCATAATCTAGCTGGGTCTTGGGAATAAGACTGGTTCGGTGGCTGGCAATGGGATTGGGAATAAGATTGGTTCTGGAAGTCCGATGACGCCTTCGAGCGTCGGGGCGAGCACGGCGAGCTCTCCGATTGGAATTCTTGTCGGCGGAGTGAAGAAAGAAGTTTCCTCGCCAGACTCCTTCATTTCCCCCAGTTTGATCAAGAAGGTGCAAATGGCTCTTGGGGGCAGTTGCGGGAATAACGTGCTTACGGCTCCTCACCTTGGTGGGAATAAGGGAGTGCTCGAGGTCGGAGTCAAGGCGGAGAACAACAACCTCTTGACTCTCTCCTCTTCTCCTACCCTAATTACCTCCATTGATCCTAAGAAGGTTAGTTCCATTCCTATGCTTTCTCCTTTCCATTTCATTTATTTTTCCTTTGCTCAAACGTCTTGGCTTAAAGTATTATTTCATAAATATTGATAAATATTAGCGTTTATAGCTTGGTTTGTAAAAGTAATTTAAATTGATTTCATGCTTGATATTTTCTTTAATTTGTATACTGCTTGATGGCTTCTTTTTGCATGCAAATTCATTTAAAATCGAATCTAAAATATATTAATTGTATAATTTATTAATTCTTTTATTTGTTTGTGTAATTTTATAATTTTTTTTTTAAATTATTATTTATTTTTATTACAAATAATCCAAAATTAATGAATAAATAAATTATAAAAAATTAAGCTTGCGTTCAAAAGTTTAATGTTGAATTACAGGGAAGTGGAACACCTTTAACAAATCATTCTCAAGTACAATATCCACCTAAGATTGTCTTTAAAGGGATTGAAGAACAAAGAGCTGACAGAGCTCGACTTGCACTCGCAAGGGCAAAGTTAGAGGAAGAAGCCCGAACTAAATGGAAAAAAGAAAAGTAAGGTTTTTCTATTTAAGTGCTAATTCTTATAATTCTACTAAACTGAATCTTCCCTAATTCCCTACAACTATTTAGGAATTTTTGATTTATTTGACATTGATGATTTAGACAGTCGTTTAATTGTAATTTGTTATTCTTTCTAGTTTCGAGATGAGATTAAAAGACGACCAGAATCAAGTTTTAAACCCTGAGTACGATACTCCATTTCAGTCAATTGACGAGGCAATGGAGAGGCTCATGAAATATCATGTATGCAAGGACAGGAATGAGAGAGATTTTACGGAATTTGACAACGGAATTGCCATCACGGCTTCTCATCTCTTGAATAAATTTTCCCTCATGACAGCCAAATATCGAAGTTTGCTCTACAAAGAGTCAATGGTAAATTATTTTAACCACACTTAAATTTAACTTTACCTATTTCTTTTTTAAAAATTGATAGTGTCAAATTAATTATTGTTTTCTTTAGCGTGAGGTGAGTTGTGCCGAGCGAGTCATGTTAGAACGAATTTTTGTTAATGAAGAAAAGATGAAACTGGAACAAGATAGACTACTAGTCACCAACGGAGAAGGTATGAAAAATGCCACTTGACATTTAAAATATTTATTCATATTTTTAAATTGGAACATTTTTATTTAGTTATGTTCAACAAAATCTCTATGTAGTATATCCATGATCAAACTGATCTATCCATTCATTCATAAATATATTTTGGGGGGAAATGTGTAATTAATAAAAAAAAATTGTATTTTAGCATTAGAACTGCCTTCTCCGCCTCAAAAGTGGATTCCAAGAATCCGCGAGATGGTTGAAAAAGACATGAAGGACTTGGAACGCGACTCTATAGTTAATCAACAGGTTCAATCAGCCATTGATTCAATTATTAGTTGTGGAAACCCTGAATTGTCTATTCTTGTACCTGAAGAAGGAGAGAAGGTAATTTTAATTCATTATATATTCACTAAATCTTTCTAAATAATTTCGGAATCAAATATTTTATGATGAAAGTGATGAAGAATTTAATGAACTTTTAACATTTCAGATTGAATATGACGCGTTTGGGGTGCCAACGAATACGAGTGCAAATTTCAATAGCCGCGGTCCATCAGCCTCATCAGCCGATATCGATGAGGCCGTGAGGTCGATTTTATCCTGAGAGTTGACAAAACAAGAAGATGCATAATGACATAATTTAGCATTTATTCGTCTAAATACTAAATACTTGAACCCAATATAATTCCTACGCCCAATATTATAAAGATGCAAAGAAGTAATAAATAACTTGTTGAAAAGGTGATATTAGTTAGAATTTTTCATTTTATGAAATATAAGACTTGAATCTTCAATGTTAATCATGTTTTTTTTATAATTTTGCTACCAGACTCCGAATGTGGTTCTTTTCTGCATGTTCTTTTCTTTAGTTCAGGATTTAATTCTTGTAATAATGTTTTAAATTGTACAATTTACTTTTTTAATAGAACCTTTATGGGACTTCAATTGATGTGAAAATAGCTTCTTAGATCATGTTGAGAAATAATTTTAATAAATTTCGGCAATTGTGTATCTATTGATTTTTAAAAATGAATCATGATGTTAAATTTGAAATAAAGATATTTTTCCTACTGTGAGGTAGCGTGACTTATCTAGTTGATTGTAGTTGAAACTACTATAAATTTATATTTTAATTTAAATAATGGATTATAAATATTTTTTAAGAAAGAACGCAGTGAGAAGTCAAAGATAATCCATGTTTTATCCTTCAAGAGAAACTGTTCAAAGGTATTAAATAAAGATAAATAATGAAGAGGAATAAAGTAATAAAATGAGTAATAATTTTAAATCAAATGGCAATTTAGGGGGAAATCTGTTAGTGTAAAGTGTTAAAAACTTGATACTTACAATTTGTTAAAAGGTGATTGAATATTACTAATCATAGTTTAATTTACTATTATATACTCATCAATATTAAAATCTAAAATATCCATTATAATAAATATACTGTGTAATTTGTAATTGAAACCACAAAACTTATGCCATGTATACAATTTTTAAACGAAACAAGTTATTTTACAAATGAACTCAAATAAAATAGAGTTTATTCAAACTTAAAAACATCATTAACTAAATAATATCACTTATACCATCAATCATATCCTCTATCATATTCATACTTAAAATATACAATAAGTACTTCATTTTTAATTGAAATTAATATAGGTACATAATATGAAAGTTAATTAATAACTTAACGTTCATATGCTTTTCTAGCCCATGGAATATCCCATTTAATTGTTAATTGCTATACCTACTTTTGATAAAAACGCTATAGAGGAAATCAAACATGAAATCTTCATTCACAATCTCTCAACTCAATCCAATGAAGAATGTTATGCATTACTAATCAGTTTAAATAAATAATTCATATTTTTTTAATTTCTATCGACCGAGTTTGTACGACTTGAGCTTTCATAAAATTAATTAAGTTAAAATGCCTAAGAAGGGGATGAGAAAAAAGAAGGGGAAGAGAAAAAAGAAGGGGAAGAAGCAGATCATGCCAGTCGGACCGCCACTTCACTATCTCACTGAACTTTATAATAAATTGGAGGAAAAGGTTAAAGATCTCTATGAAATTCGACTCATCCAAAGGAAGAAGCGTCTGGAGGCATGGTACGCTTCAAGAGAGATGGATCACATCGAGAGAGACAATTTCGTTTATCATCAATATCTAGAAGAAAACATTGAGGCTCTCGAAGAACTCATTGAAAAGATCAAGTAATTGATCATTAAAAATCTCAATGCCAATTATTATTATTAATTAATGGCAATTAATTTATACATATATCATCAATGTCATCTCTCTCTAATTGACAAGTTAAATTGCAATCAATTTGTTATATTATTAATTACCTAATCTTTGTATTTCTAATTGTCAGAGCTGAGATAGAAGCGGAGAAAGCTTCCATTCAGGCAGAAATCGACCGAAGGATACGGAAATTGAAAAGAAAACAAGTTGATATTCTAAACCGAATCCCTGAAATCGAAGTCCAAATTGAGAAGCTTCTTCCTGAAATGAGGAAACGTGATCCTTTTTTCGCTCAAGTTGCTGCCATTCAAGTTCAAATTAATGAGCTAAAAAACGTTCTCGTCCCGCAAGCCCTCAAAGAAGCGGACATTAAGACCAGAAACCTCAAGAACCAATTCCTTGAGTAATCATTAACGAATTGTCAATTGCCAAATTTAATATAATTTAAAACTTGATGTGATTGATGTATAGGGAAAGAGCTAAGATGTACCTTCATATGAACACGCTTCTTTGTGAGCTCGTAGCCAAATGCCGTTCCTTTCTTCTTCCCATTTCATGGAATCATTTGAAGAGTCTTAAAGATCAAAATTCTTGTAAGAGATACAAACTTTCCAAGGCCGATTCACTCAACCAAGTACTACATTCTATCATTCAGTTCTATCATTCTTATAAAAGATCCTTAATAAACTTTGAATGTATCTCATTTTCTCTCATTTTCTTTAGTTCTTACATGTGTCTCAAGTAACTTGAGTCAAGTTATCTAATATTTTGTAAATAATTAAATAATTAGTAAATTGGAAGTTGTAATTAATTGTTGGTTAATTTCTAGGCTCTTGATGAAAAACGAGAGGAATTGATCGACGAGCGAGACAGATTGGTCATTGAGCGCCCTTACAATGACTACACTTGGTGTTTCAGGAAACGTGCGGAGAAAGCAGTCAAAGAGAAGCAAAGGCGAATTATGGCCGCAAACGAGAGATCTCGAGCCGATACGCCCGAAGTCGAACATCCAGTCACTCAGCTCAGTCTCGACTTCACCGCCTACTTGCAAAAGCACCTAAATGACATTAAAATTACTCAAAATCGAATTGAGTACGAAAAGAAGAAATCCGAGACTGTCATGAAGAAATCAGGGGCCGCGAAACAACTCGCATGCCATGAGCAAAACCTTCGCCTAGGGACCTGTAGAAAGGAATTTGACCATGATGTCAAATTAATGGCCAAATTGAGGACAAGACTCAAACAAGAAGAAGACGAGGAAGATGAGGAAGAGGAATGGGAATCTGATTCGGATTCCTCAAATCCCCCGTCTTACGTTGTGAAATCAGCACCTAGCACTTTGTCAACCATTGACAGTGACAGTAAGTGACAATAATTTTCAATTAATATACTAAATTAAATTTTTGAAATTGTGTTTTATTGTTCTCAGCTATTGTTATAATGTTATGAATAAAAATTAAGCGTAATTAATTGTTGAATTTCTAGTTGATTCTGGAGAAAGTCGCGGGAGCATTGTGTCAATAAAGGGCAGCAACATCAGCGAAGGAAGCGAAGTTGGGGGTGAAGGCTCATTTTCCAAGTAGGACAAGAATAAGAAAAGGAAAACGAAAGACTTGAAGGAAAAAAGTCAAAGGGTAAAAAATCTTCTCGGAAAAAAAACGAGCAATGAGACAAATATTCAAGTGAAGAAGGAGTAGAGTACAACGAGTAATTAGGAGAATAATTTAAGTCCGTATTGAAATATTCAAATTTTTTAGTGAGTAATAAAGTTCAAGCTTAAACTCTTAGTTTTCTTTCATATCATTCTTAATAAAGGTCTCTTATTATTAATGTATTGCGTAATAATACTTTTAAATACTTGTTTGCTATAATGACAATATAAAAGGTATGAAATGCAATGTGCATAGAGGTTTTCATACATCTTCATATTAATGCAAATGCAAGTAGAATTGTGTTTAGAGGATATTCAGAAAAAATGATGCAATATGAGTGCAAGAAGTTATATACAATAAGCCAGTAGGTATTTAGTATAATTGAATTAAACAGTTTGTAGTTGTAATTTCTTTATTTTATATTTACAATGTAGAATCGGGAGTTACGGGAGAATACTGGAAAATACCGTTAAATGGACAGGTACGAATTAGACATTTGATTTATGATATAGTTATATGTATGTTAGAAGAGGCACGGAATGTAACAAAAAAAACCTTTAAAAATGTCTAATTTGGTCGTTTTCTTATCATAAATAGTTCTTTTAAGTGTATAGAATTGTGTATACGATCTAAATGTAAAGCAATGGTTTAATTTAATGAATATTTTTAAATTAGTAAATCAAATAAAAATTTTTATTTTCCATTCAAATAATGAATAATCATCATTAAACTTTACAACCGAAAAGATCAGAAAGAAATTTAATAATGTCATATTTGATTTGGTTATTCATTTACACTTCACTTTACTTCAAGGTTGTCTTTTCAGGTTTCCCTTTTGGATGTTTAAAAGCAATGAAAATAAAATCTCATTTGTCCCAAAGAGTCAAAACACAATTTGTAAATTGTAAATTAAATGAGGTCTAAGTACTCATAATTTCTAAAATGTATAACAATGTTTAACCGTCGCGAGTCATCCAAAATGAGAAGGTTAATTAACAATAATAATACGAAATGAACATAAGCCGTATATGAAGGAAGTATTATAATATTTATAATAAACCGTTTTAATGAGAAGAGGGAAAGACTACGTGATTTCTTCCTCAGCTAACAAACAAGGTAAAATTAAAAGAACAATTACATGTAAAGGTAAATAACAATAAATATTAAGTTTGAGAGTAATCAATTGATCATTCTTTTGAGTAGCTTCATGAGAGGCAAACAGTTTTCTTTTTTTTTATTTAATGGTCTCCGCGGAGGAGTTCAAACAGAAGATTAAACCCCGTAGACTCTTCCGTCTTCGCCGTCAACATTTCCTTTCCAACCTAATCAAGTTTATAAAGTTAATAAAAATTCCTAAATAATTAAGCATATTTTATCCCGTATTTATTAATTGAGTTTATGCATTCGATGAGGGGACTGGGGAAAAATTAATCAAGAGGCACATTGGCATACTCACTTGGCATATTCTTTGAAGTTCAGGGATTTTGAGGAGGAGTTCACCAAATTTGGACGGAGTTTCTGGGCATCTGGCCAAAGTGTAGGCCTGTAAACATTGAAGGAGACTCTCTTGAGATTCACGAACTCGTTCTCCTTCTTGAAGCTCGTCTACTTCTGAAAATCACAAAATAAGTCAATGAGAAAAATTCCAAGAATCCCAATGAGAAAGATTTGTATTTTAAAGGAATTGAGCCAGATCCATGTTCTATAGGTAGAATATGTGTGTATAGAAAAGAGATAAGGAGATGTGAGTTGAGTCTCAATTGATTTACCGGATGACATGAGAATGATGACTTTAAGGGCCGCATATTCGACAGTGTCGAGTCTGAGTCTTCTCAAATTATCCGTAAAATGGATCATTCGGCTGATGCATTGGTTCCCATGAGCGTCTCCCTCTTTCAGAGCCAACCCCTCATTGATCCGAATGTTCCCCGCGGGCATGGGAATGGACCGGTAGCAACAGGAAAAAAGAAGAAGTTCGCACCAAGAGTTCAACAGTAACTTCGTTTGGTCATCAACCTATTGAATGAATGAATCATATTCATAAGAACAACTTTCTAATTAGGTTTAAAAGAAATCCGATAAAAGAATGAAGACATCCGAATTTTAACTAATATTTATGATTAATATATATTTATAAATGTATTTTTTAACTATTATTTTAAAAATACATTGAAATTAATTGTATAACTATTACACAGTAAAAATACAAAATATTTGAAGTGGAACTCACCTGAATATTCTTAAACAAAGGAAGAGATTTGCACCATTTGACAAGTTTGTATAGCCTCCGGTCTGCAGCTGAACAGAGCTCAGCCAAGTAGTCGGCACTTTTAGGGGAAGAAGTTCCGTTCAATGGCGGCGGTTCTTTGGGCACGTCGCTTTCCTGATCCCCATCAGATGAGAGATGCCAAAGAGACTCACATTCCACGATTTCCTATAGTTAGTGTTCATAGATCAAGAAATTGCCAATATTGCCATTTTCTTATTTCATAAGTATTAGGGTATGCATATTTACACTAGTTTACAGATATATAGTGTACAGATAAGTTTATCTTCTTCACTCTTAAATTTACTTTTGTCACTCTTTATGAATTTAAGTGGTTTGTAAAGGTGAGGATTTTATAAAGAGAAAAGCTCACCTTGAGAAGGTTTGGAATCTCCCATGTTGGCGGTTGATTTTGTTGATGAATCGAGGTGTCAGATTGGGAGGTGGAAGACCCTGAGGATGCGGAAGGAAGAGCATAACTGCAAGCGTATGTGCTTCGTCCTCCTCGAGTCCGATCTTCTCTTATGGCTATTCAAATCATTGTCAATTTCAATTAAACATTTCCCATTATTACAAATAATTTATCTTTCTGAATTTTAATAATTGCTTTATTGATAATATTATAGTATTATGTATGTATTAACCTTCCAACTTCATCCCAACACGAAGACACTTTTCGAAACGACATGCTGGGCATTTCTTCCGCGTAGCAATGGCAACATGGCACGAAGATCCGCGGAGGCAGACGTAATTCTTCCGATTTTGAACCGTTCTCTTGAAAAATCCTTTACAGGACTCACAAGAGAAAATTCCATAATGGAACCCTGATATCCGATCACCGCAGATTGGGCAAGGGCTAGAAAACAAATGAATGAAATTAAAAACCAAGAATAGCTCAATTTCTGAATTCTTATTACTAAAATTTCATTCTTTTTGAAATTGTCTAGACTCTAGAGAAAAAGGTTTCTACCTGTTGATTAGTTGCTGCCTTGAAATTCCTTGGGAAGTTAGATTAGATGAGAGTAATACTTCTTGTTGATCTCCATCTTTTAAAAAAATATTTGTTAATAACTATTTAAATACAGTTATCTGGCAATGTATACTTAATTCTAGATAAATAAGTATTTAAATCTTTTAAAATGATTTAATGTTGAAAATAATGTTTTTACCAAAGTCTTCACATTTGTTGACCACTCGGTTATGAGAAAGGAGCGGGGAATTCGAGGGGGACGGCGGCGTCGTGTTGTTCGAGGAAGAGGAGAAACTCCGCTGAGAAGCGTCCGAATTGTGTCGGGAGAGATTCGAGGACGGAGTGGACCAACCGCCAAGAGCCGAGTCGGGCGAAGGAGGAATTCGCGGAAAGGAAAGGTTCATCCCGGGCTGCTGCATGATGGGCACACCGTTCCCATTGTTCCCTCCGCTTGTTGACCCGTTGGTTCCACAATTGAGAATGTTTATGCCCATCCCCAGGCTCAGGTTCATGGAAGGCGGGAGGGTTGAGGGCAACTGGGGCGGATTCGAATTCCCGATCAAAGTTCCGGAAACGCGACTGTTGTTATTGTTGTTGTTGTTCGTGACGAGACCGTTGGGGGAGTCGGAAGGGAGAGTTTTGAGCGCAGAGGGTCCTCCTGTTCCTTGACCAGGTCGCTGGGGCGTTGGGCTTTTTCGGTGGGTGGCGAAGCGACCTGGACAATTCCCCATGGCTCCTGGAACCGGGGAAGGATGAATGAGGAGATTGTTGGATTGCCCCGACTCCTTGCTTCCGCTCTCAGACGAGAGCGAGGAAAACGTCCCCGTCTCGTGCGATGAACCAGGTGACAATTCCTCTTGTTTTATTGCTACTTCGATTTTTAGTTCATCGGTTTCCTGCAATTTTAAACATAATTATCACGATTACTTAAATATGAATCAATAAAGATGATAGGCTCAAACTGAATAAGAATTAGTCATAATAGCACTAATGAAAAAAGATTGAATGTATTTTAAAAGTTACATAACTAGAATTTAAGCACTTACAATACTGTTTTCAGTGTCAGAAAGTCCGCCGTCCCATGACATTGGTCGCGGTACGTCGTGACGACACTCGTCAACATTCCCTTCAACCCCATCAAAATCCCCACAGGTGTCATCGTCATTGTGACCGTTTTCAGCTCTTGAGGAGATCCTCGCTATTTCTTCATCGCACTCCGTTTCTATGTTCTCATCCATATCTATGAACAAAAATTGAATAATTAACTTAATTCACTCTGATTTTCTTTTTGTTCAATTTATTCAAGCAATTTTGCCGATTGAAAGTTGAGTTAAACGCCTAAACTTGAATGTGAGCTTCCTATTTATTTTACGTAAATGTTTTCAGTTTTAGTAAATAATAAAAATAATATCATATTTAATTAGCCGCAAATGCATTTATTTAATAATGATGATAATTCAATATTGATGCATTAAAAAGACAAATCCTCAAGACGAAATAACTTTAAAAAGAAAGGGAACAAACAAAGGTTGACGCACAAGTGAGCTGTCTCTTTTCTTGTAAAATTGTAATGGGGATCCATTAGTCAATTTTCCTTCTCAAAAAATGATTTGAACATGAATTTGTACAAGGGGGAATCTCCAGAATGACTTCGAGATGAGTTAAAAGATTTCATGTAGTGATGAAAGGAATTAGAAAGGCCATTAAAGACATAAAAACAGCCGTTCGTCTGCATTTAAACGACATGCATCGAAGAATTAGCTTTCCCAAATGCAAAAAATCAAGTTGAAAGCAAACCGAACAAGGTGACATTTATGCAGACAGATGAAGCTAATGAGGAGAACAATTAGATTGAGTCTGTCGATAAGTGAGCTAGGACATTGAATAAATATAAAAATACACGTTCGTGTTGAGCTGTTCGATGAACCGGCCAAACTCCGTCTGCACAAACCCTCACACACATCTATTCTCCCATTGACATAGGTAATTTTTAAAATCTTTGTCTCTTTTCCAGACGAGTTTGACATTCCTCCACATGATGTATTATACTCTCAGTCTCAGATTCAGAGACCAGTTAAATGTACAACTGGAATTTAAATAAATTATTATGACTATCACTGATAATGGCATATAGCTAGGTATCTATTTAATCGTAACGTATTTATATTATAATACACCCAACATTTGAAGCATTAACATTATTAAGCTTGTTGACTATTTAAATAATTACAATTTGCCTATTAGATATGAATAGGGATAATCAAATATATTCTTTATTATATTTAATATCGGTGGTTTGAGTATTTTTGTTAACTCCCATTAAACATTTATTCCACCACAAACTACGAAGGTCATTTCTTAGTCTTTCTATTTATAAATAATCCTGAGTATAAAACTATCAGTTAGTATAATTAAATGCATGTATTAACCTTTCAGTTATTATAAATACATTAAATTTATCATATGAATAGCTTTAATAGTATGAAGATTCTAATTTAAAAGAATTTAATATTAGAAAAGAAAGTCCTTTCCAAGAAGAATGAAAAGGAATATACCTGAGAGGCACATTTTAGAGAATTCTAAGTGCGTCAGCAGAACAATTTAGTAAAATTATTATACAAATGAGAAGGGAAGATGAATTGTATGGTTAATTTCCAAAAAGGAGTCACAGAGTGATGAAATGAAGGGGATGATAAAATGTCAACAGCCGCTATCTTCATCCAGATCTCTCTTTTAATAGGGACTATTATAGGAGTTGTAAAGAAGAAGAAAATCAATAATACTCGACCTTTGCCTTTTCATTTCTTCCTCTCACGAGAAGACCGGATTTTCATGGTGGTTAGTGTTGGTGGGGAAAGACGCACATTCGCTATCAATTCCCTTTTCCTATCTCTTTCCCTCCTCTCATCAACCACATACCTTCATATGCCTTTTATCGTGAAAATGATTATAATCTAATTCTATTCAGCCAATTTGAAGCAACATGAACTTGAATCGCATTCTAACTCACAATTAGTTAATGATAATCAAAAATTGGGTAATAAATTGAATTTTATATGAATTTTATACTATTTACAATAGAATTATCAAGATTCTTAATCAGGACTATTAATTTGTCAGAGACAGAATTAAATTCAACTTGCCTGAGCCTTCAGCTTTTCAGATCAAATTCTGACGTCAAAAAATTAAAGCGAATGAATAAAATAATTATGAAATTATATGATTGAGGTAAACTTCTTGGAATCTTTTGAATTAATGAAAATACTCAATCATGAGTTCAAACAGAGTGACGTAATTTGATATGAATCTTACGCAAGTGACTGACTCTTTGACATTTTACCTTTTTCATCAACT
The DNA here is from genome assembly GCA_009869795.1 of Neelides sp. FZ-2019. NCBI lineage: Eukaryota > Metazoa > Arthropoda > Collembola > Neelipleona > Neelidae > Neelides > Neelides sp. FZ-2019. The sequence goes on from VJMY01000161.1 coordinate 56,867, forward strand.
CGTGAATTTGACTAGAGAGCGACAGAGGATGTATTTTAAGGAAAATCAATATTCCAGCAGATTGAGACGTGGGTGGAGAAACGGAAAGAAAATGAATGAGAAGAGGAGCTTTGAAAAAAATGATCCATGATGGTTAAATCCAACTGATTCTGATTGTGAGCCGAGTCATAAAGTAATAGTGTCATTAAACTTGACTTTGTCGTGCGGAAATTCCCTACCAACGGATCCTTTTATATTATTGTCTTTCTTAAAAGACAAAATAATTCATCATACTCACATTATGTCCTTTGCCCTTCCCTCACGCATAGAGAAATGAGAAATCTTAGCACCTTGTGATGAACAGTTATGAATACCTTCTCAAACAATGTACTTCCACCTCTCACATTGCCATTCAGTGTCAATGTCAACAGGCTTTTTGCCTCCTAAGATCAAAACGCCATTTCCCAATTCTAATCCTAATCAACTTTAGCCAATATTTGGCATTAAAAAATAGAAAAAAATAATATTTTACACTTTTTCATTCTTCATATATTTTCACGATATTTTCCATTATAAAGTTAAAAAGCACACTGAATGTGAGCGAGTTATGCCAACATTGGTTCCGTTCATTTAACTAAGGATTTAAGCTTGTTAAATATATTTTAAATATGAAGTTTGGTTATTTCAACTGCGTCTTACAATTAATATAGGAATGTTCGAGAGAAGGGTGGTAAGTAGGGAACAGGAATATCTAACTATAATAGATATGTGAAACATTTGATATCTTATCAACGACCTTGAACCCTAAGTATATCATGAAGCATCCTATTTATATAAAAGTGAGATCGGACCCAACTTGTATGAGAACCTTTTAAAAAGAAACTTATACTAGCTATTTTGGTATTATCTTTCATAAGAAATAAAAGAATAAAATTAAAAAATACCTTTCGATTCTTCTTTGAGATCACAGTGTAATTAGCTTGTGTGAAATTGACAATTGAAAAGACTCGGAAGGTACTGATTTGTATTTTGATGAGACTTTTATGTATATCTTAGAGCAAATAATTTAATTTGAACTTGATAACTTTAAACTCTGTTTATCACTCAAGATTTGAAGATATTATTTTGACGTTTTAGGAGTTTTTTATGGGCTTTACCAACTACGGTTTCAATTTAAGAGCACAATTTGCCTTTCCACTTTGCATTGAAAATTCATCAAATTAAAATGTAAATTTCTCTCAAATGGCGAACAATTGATTCAAAATATCTTAAAGATATTTAATTCAATTCAACTTAAGTCATGCTATGTATGGATTTAATCTTGTATTGAATGACACTCCCTGCATTTATTTAAATGCACTACGCTATTTCTTAAAACACAGTTGACAAAAATCATAAACGTTCACTTGAGAATTTGAAGAACCACTCGACTATTTATTAAATATTAATGTTGAATCAAAACCAAACACTACGATCATAAACCCCATTAGCCACTTTTTTCTTAAATAATTTCTTTAAAGCTCTGTCAACACAAACCGGGAGTTAAGAGACAAACTATGTATCGCTTCGTGCATAATATTACATCCACGCACCAAAGGCAATAAAAGTCAATAGGTTATTGTTGTTCTGGGCAAATTCCCTTTGATGAATAATTAACCGATGATCTAATAAGTGAGGGAATGAATGAGACTTATCGAGAGGCATGATGAACCTCCTCGTTCACCCAAACTCTCCCTTTTCCACAATTAGAAACTGGTGAAGCAGTGAAGCCCCTCAAGAGGCCAACGACGTTTGTTGCTCAAACAAATTGACCGATTTTCTCACTTGCCCTTCTTCAATTCCTCAGTCTTCTTCATTAGTCAGACTTCTTGCACGTGAGGTGCTAAGGCCATACGGACGAGACTTGGGACTTTTCTTGCATCTCGCGTCGGCGAAGACTCGGCTTGTAAACTACAATTCCCTTGGTCTTTCTCGGCTTAGGACACTTGGTAATTAAGTCAATGGGGGAATTAAGGGACTCATGATGAGTTTGTTCGAAGGGAGTTCTTTAAGTGAGAATGACGGAGAGGGAGCGTCTGGTGCGTGTAGGTCTTGGTGGGATGAGACCTGAGGGTCGTCTGACGAGGAAAAATGGCTCAGAGCCATTCTCCATTTCCAGTCAGTCAAGTCAACCTTCCTCCCCTTCTCCAGAGGAGTTCGTCTGCCTGCCAAACGCCAACAAAGGCCAATGTCATCCACACTACGAGATCTATATACCCTATAGACCCACACACACACACACACCGCCAGGAACATTATATGCCTCTCGAACAGTCTTTTTATCTCGTCTGTCTGCCGCTCATATCTCCTTATATGAAACTATTTATTACATTGTTACAATTCTGCTCTTGTGTTGATAATTATTGTAAATGGCAAAAGCAATGGTCAAAGTACTGCAGGTAATAATGTTAAATATAAGTATTTAATCGAAAACTTTATTTTCATTATTTGGGAAAAACATTAGTCTAGAGATAAAAAAGCGTTTGTATGAGTCGCAACATAGCTGAGGATTTCTTTTTCAAAAATAACATTTTCTTCCATTGTCTATTTTTATTTGAGAGATGCGGAATGTCTCGCCTTGGACTCGTCAAATGTTTCTCTTACTTGACTCTCATCGTCATCACTTGCCAAGAGTGGCGAAAATTGAGACATTTGTAAACCATTAGCTACATCATCACTTGACTCATCTTTTCCGTTTTGATCAAACCCTTGAACAATACTTACAGTTCAACTAACTCGTACTTTATCAAAGGTACACATTGGTATAAAAGAATTGCTTTAATCTGCAATTTACAATACAATTTGTGATATTGTATATTATATTTAATCTTGAAATTGAAATCCAAATTTTCCTTATCATGACGATTTAGTGTCATCCTTGGACATTTACATTATTTATTCTTTTAAATTTAATTAATACTTATTAGGAGCTTATTGTGGGTGTGACGAGGATGTAGACAGTTGACCTTAAATATCTCCATTTAAGAAAGGGAATTTTTGATGAAGATTAGGGAAGTCATAAAGACTTCTTCATCCCAGTGAGACATTGATCAAGGAGTTTACACTCCACGAAGAAGATTTGCATATGAGAAAGCATATGAGACACACCGGGAAGGGTGATAACTGACACTTGAATATTAACGTTACCTGAACTCTCCCAGGGACCAAACAAAGAAAGAAGAGTCAAATGTACACACAGACACCAACAGATGAGGAAATCTCTTAATGGCCGCGCGCATCTTCTCTTAAATATTCTCTTAAATATTCATCAGCAGCCTCAACGGCATGCAAATGCAGGGCGAGTCATTCAAGTAGTCATACACAGTCCGTATTCTTCTCAACTCTTATCCGCATACGTAATTCCCTTCTTAACGATGGGGAGTCTCAATGGAAGAAAAATATATCCCTGTTTGTTTATGATCTCTGATTGCTTTTAATGAACCAGAGAAGCTCAACTGTCTTTTTAAACTTTAAACAACTCGTATAAAGAGCAATAAAACCAGAACGACCAGATAAGACAGATAAAAAGGAAAGGTGGGCAATTGGATCAAACAATAATAATAATAACATTTGCTATAGCACATACCTAACACTTTGCTGCGACAATTTTTCAGTTTTCTACTCCTACGATAAGAAGATGCAATATGTATGTACATTAATAGGAAGATGGTGCGTAGTATTTAGCATTAGCGAAAAGAGATTAGGATCATGAAACGATGAGGATGAGGACAAGTGAATGAAAAAAGGGGGAGTTGTATTATGTATTGTATTAAATGGCTATCTCTGTGCGGTGGATCTCTGACTCCTCTCCGTCTCACAAGATCCTCTGACTCATTCTGAAGAGATCTTTCTATCTATGAAATTCATTGTGCCAGACGATTCGCAATTATAATTTACATTTTTCTTCGCGACCCTCGCCACTCCTCAGAACCACCATCATATAGCCATATGTACACGTAACAATATAATTCCGTTCTGGTCAAAGAAGGAGGTTTTCAAACATGCAGCTTGAATGCTTATCTCTACTCATTTCGTTTTATGACTCTTCTGCATCTTCTTCTTCATCCACCTGAGAGCTTCATCTTTTCCTTGTAATACAACTCGTCCTTATTTACCTATTCCTTCTTGATGCACCTGTGTGTTGGAATATCCTTTATGGACAATATAATAGCGAAATACGCGTGGTAGTTTCTCTGGTGTTCGTGAACAATTACCTGTTGGATTCGTAGCAGCTAATGACTACTATCGTCCCGACATCGGCGTTTACAAGGATTCGAGAAGGTGCAAATCAATGGGGGCCCACCGACGGCTTCAACTTCAACCTGACCAAATCCCGTTTTCATCAATGAAATGAAGAGAATCATGCGAAACTTAGGAGAGTCCCTTAACAGATATTGTGATGGTCCTCATTTCATATTCAGTTCCTGGGAACAGCCGGAGGTCTTTTGCATAGAATAATATTATATTAAAGGCTCCGCCTCCATCACGGAAATTCTCCATTTTATTTTATATCCTATACGAATAATAAGAACCATCTTCCTCTCGTTCAGCAAAGCGGACACAAATGCTCTTTAAAAACAACGTAAAAAATGGATAATAAAACTCGTACTAACGTTAAGTTAACTATGACTCGATTACAAATATTAGGATACATTTTATATACACACCTACATTGTAAGCTCGGTCTTATGGAATGTATGGAATCTTGAATTGAATCTATATCCCTTATCTCTGTTCATCTCATCGCCTTTCGAGTCCTTTGAAGCGGAGTACATTTTTCTTGTTATTTGCCTAATTTACATTTCTTTACTTTAAAATAATGGATGAATGAAAGAGTCTTATTGTTTACAAGTTTCACCTTTGAAAAATTTAATAATCCCCAATAAACGCCAAAAACCAAAGCACAAATGCTTACGTGATTGTAACGTTTAAAAAGTACAGATAGAATGCAATACATCCCATAAAATATATGCAATCATAAAATTAATAATAAAATGAATGAAAACTTTTAACAAAAATTTATATTTATCAGTTTATGACTTTGTTGAGGTAGGACCAACATTTAAAAATATGACCAAGGACAAAGCAATGAAACTCATCTTCCTATTGCTGCAATTGTATTTTAAGAGAAATGAAAGCTCAAAAGATCCAAATGTTGTTTCATGAAGATTCTCAAGAAAGAAGAAGAATCTTTGAGATGCAAATGAATCTTGGACTTGATTCCAAAAGGAGAAGGAATTTTTCAATGGAAGATCTTGCCACGTGAAGATGATATACCAATGTGAATTTATATTTATAAGTTCTTCATCTCTTTACTTTACTCAACACTTTACAAAATATAAGTGTATATAGATTTAACCTAAACGTAGAAGCTTTTTTTCACTTAATACTCTTTCTGTCCTCAACATGAGGGTTCAAGCGACTATTCCCATCCACCAGCCTCGAACTGTGAGGATGCTGCGTCGAATGACAAACTTGAGTCATATAAAAGAATAATATACCCAGAGTGTGTATTTCATTTATCAATGTAATGTATAGGGGCAGACTCCGAGGATGGATGGATGATATAGGGAGTTGGCGAGGGAGAGCAAGGGGAGCTAAATAAAGCTGCAACCTTGTGAGGACGTCAAAATGGAGAGCCTCACCTTGTGAAGGTTGCACGTGTTTGGGGTGAGCGAGTGTGGAGACTTGCCGTCGACCAAAAGAGCCCTTTTCATCCCGCGCCCCCTCAATCCGAAACTGACGGAGAAACTGACGATGTTATACGCTCTTTTCACCATTATTAGGTATGCAGAAGATTGCATCCTTTGATCCAGGGATTTTAAAATTGACTTTAAGCACTTGTTCTATCAAGTGAAATATTATGTTTATGGAAATGGAGATTATTATGCATTTGGGTCTATAACCTTTGGGTGGAAAGAGCCGGACGCTGAAGGCAAGAGATGAGTTCATTATATTGTAAAATTGGTTGACTTTATTGACACCTTTAGATTTGTTTGTAACTTGAGTATATTTATTTTAATTGAATAGCGATAATATTGTTCAATGATAAATCAAATTAAGAAAAGGAAATATAAATCCAATGATTTTAAACTATGTTTAGAAGTCTGACCAATTTTACAAGATTGACTTCTATGATCGTTTAAATACATTACAAAAGTGTTATCTTAATACTTACTAAATTACTATTACTTTCTTAGTATTAGTAAGCCAAAGCCATTCATTTCAATTTTTGTGGAAGATTACTGATGAAATTGTAAAATTTCATATTAGAGAATCTACATACAATGAGAGTGATGTAAGTGATGTTGTATGAATAATTTTTCTCTCCTGGCAATGACGCTTTATCCCAAAGTGGTCAAAAAGGAAAAATGATCATTTTGTAGATTTTTCTGAATAAATTTAAATCCAAAAAGAGCAATCGTTGACTTGGCTCACTCTAAAGAACTTGAATAGGAAATTAAGAAAAGGCAATAGAAGCTACGAAGAAGGTGAGTGTGTATGAATAATGAATAGTGTGTATAGGCATCTTTGGCTTGCATTTATCTCGCATTCATATCATCTATGATAATGACCTTCCCTTTGAGAGCCTCAATGATTAGAAGCGAGAGAGTTCAAAATTACGCTTCTCTATTGAGAAGGGGAGGGAAAAGAGTTCAATGGAAATTGCCACTTGATTGGATGATGCGAATCGGCCAGATAATAAGATAATCGTTAGCTCATCCACCTGCCTTCGTTCTCCAACTATTCCTTACAATTTGTGTGAAAAAAACAATGTTTCTCCTCTCGGCTACAAATGCTCATCTTAATATGGAATTATTCAGAATAGCGAACGCTGTATTCCTTATAGCTGAATTAACTTCTTACATGGTAGTAATAAATTTTAGGCTCCCACCCTTTTTACTTTAATAATATTTAATGGCCTTTTCAATAATTAATTCCCTGCCAAATATGACCAGTTTTTTTAATTTGTAATACTGAATAAACTAACTGTTTTTTTGTAAAAAAAATTATACTTTACATTAAAACATTTATTCCCAATATTAAATAGAAATTGATTAGTGGCAAAGACAAAAGAGAACAAGAGCAAAGCAAGAGTGAAGAAGGAAGAATGCATTTGGGGAGTAGTGAGAGATTGAAAAAAGGCACGAAAAGAGAAGAAGAGGTGAATTGAGAGGTCGAGAGCCTGTGAGATCCGAGAGATGAAGTTGAGCACATGAAATTTCTTTCGCTTCCGCCAAGGACAAGGTCAGTCGTCGGCCAGGTAGACTCAACAACGCCACTGTGTTGCCACACAAGCCGAATTCGGGCTAAAAAACTGGAACAGAGAGACAGCCTGGCAACCCCAATTCATTGGATCTTCTTCAACTCCCAATTCCTATAGTATTGCTGTTGTAGTTTTTACATTGGCAGAAATTCGTACATGTTATACACGGCAAATACCTGGAGTGTTGAAAACTTTTCTTTCTCACACTTGTTAGATGAGAGAGGATGTCTGAAGATGTGATGATGGTTATTATAATGAGTTTCAGCTTTTCTTTATAGAATCCTTCAACCTGCCAATTGACTCAAATTGTGAATCCCAAACTCAAATCAATCCTTCTTAACTCAATGTCAAATAGGGATATTTAATGCAAATGAGCCTACAGGTGGATCCTGCTTCACATCCTCCCATTTATCTCCTCTCTATTACAATTTTAGCCTTTTTTCAGATTCATGTTCTCGCATTCCGATTCATAAAATTCATGTACCTACTTAAATTCCTCCGTGTGTAATTCATTCAAGCGAGTAATCTACACCCTTTAACCTTCCATCATGATGCACTAAAAAATCAAATCGCAATACAGAATTCAAAATCCCATTCATTGAATATCACTTTTTTAAAACAAAAGATAATTTGTATTGTACACAAATAATCGAAAATTCAATTCAATATTAATTTTGAATAATTTTTAAGCTCAAAATTGCACCAGACGAATTAACAACATTATGTAAATTATTTATCGAAATGTAAATCATGCAAAGGAAACTCAACGCTATTTTGTTCAGGTTGAACATAGATATATAAATTAGAGGAGATATAAAATTATGTTGGCAGTTTATTATTTTTATGTGTTTGTATTTAGCAATCGCACCGAGGAGAGACTTGAGAAAAGGCTAACAGGTGTATTTACTATAGTTGGGAAAATTATGCATTCATTCACTCCTTGGCGCTCTTCCCTTAAAAGGAAGACACTAATTGGCATTAAATTGAGCTTAATCGTGTAGGGTCTTTTGACAATTGTAGAAACTTGCTCTTCCCAACCCTTCTTTTCCCACTTCTTTTCCTTGATTCATTCATTCGAAGTTGAACGCGTCAAAGGTCATCTTTAAAAGGGAAAAAACAAGCTCGGAAATTGTGATTTACTACGTTCCCCATTAAACTACCTTCTTTCTTATCTCGATCCTCTTCTATTTACTTTATTACTTGTCTTTTATCACTCCTTTTTTCTCTTCATTCAATTGAAATTAATGCTCTTTGTGGATTTTGATAATATTAACATTATTACCTACTTTATGAAAATAAAAGGATTACTTTTCGAAAATTGAAAGTTAAAATTTTTATTAAGATTAATTTTTACATATAAAAATGTCAAATTTTAAAATAAATGGTGCGATTGATCTCAGGAATCATTTGAAGCTTTCTATTCTAGAGATCGTTATAGTTGAAGAGATTATGATAATGATAAATTGTGGAGGATGCCTTGAATTTATGAGACTCTTAAATCCCGCATTACATTCCGTCCATTAGACATTAAACCTCTTGACGCTTTGTTCTATATCTGTCATTAAATGAGTCTACAAATCTTTCTAGGGCGTAGCTCTTATCTAATTCAACTATATTTTACTTTTATGGCTTATACTACCAATTTTGGAAAAGACAGCGTCTTAGACAAAACTAAGGTTAAAGATGTGAGATGCATTTAAGGTTAAAAACGATTTGAAATTTCAACTTTTATCAGCATTTCATTTATCATTGTCATCGCGTATATCTGTATGTAAGCAATTTGTAATTAGTCATTTGTAAGCTAGCAAAATTAGCAATATTAGATCTATGTAGATGTAATATTATTTTATAATTATTGTCAAAAAAAGTGTACAAATACAAAGCGATCAAAATGATAATAAACCTTTAAATACACAATACAAAACTATATTTATCATTTATCATCATCGTAATTTTTAACGCTCTTTTAATTTACATAAATAAAAAATATTTAATTATATAATAAAAGCAATAAAACATTTATTATAAATGAAGTTTTATCTAAAATTGATTTAAGGATCAAAATTAAATATAAACATTAAATATTCAATATATTGATGATAAATGAATATATCATATAGCAAAAAAGTCTTAACTGACGCTTCTTAAATATAAATAGTTTACTAGCACTTTTTTATTTTTAATTAACAATAAATATTCCCTTTTATCATTCTTTTCTTAAGAAGTAAAACATGATGAGCACTGAATCACAAATAGATTAGTTGACCACGCTCTTCTCAACTTTTCTCCACGCATCATATCAAAAGTTTTCTTATATATTGTAGATTGTTCACTTGTATTTATTTATAAGAAAAACTCGTCGATTTTTGGAACTTTTCCAAACCTAAAACAATTCATTAATTTGCTTCAATAGATTCGATTTTGATCCTTTTTTGCAACAAATGAGAAAAACACATTTATTAAACTCATCTTCGACAATTGACACGAATCCGACATTAATTGGAAACTTCTAACTCTTTAATTTATATTATATAAAAGGATAAAACAGACAAAATATGAGCAATAAAAATGTCACGTGATCACTAGGCCGTTGAAAATAAATTACAAAATATTGAATTACAAAAAAACTTGGTTTAAAATCTTGAAATTAAAGTTATAGATGTTAAAAGCAAAAAATTGCTTAAACGGATTGAATCCTATACTATAGACTTAAAAGCTTAAAGTTAAGGCATAGAACAGAGTTCAATTTCTGTTTCGAAATGCGAGTCGTTCATATTACTGTTCTTGGATTTGGCCGATTTAATACGTGAAGTCCCGCGTGTATTCGTGTTAGGTCGAATTTCATCTTCTCTTTTTAACTGGGTTGGAGAGGGAAAAGTGTCTAATGGGATTTCATTCGTTCTTCGACTATTGCATTTCCAATTCGACCGTTTGGCCTTTCTCCGGAATTTCCGATCGCCGAGACAAATGTTCTTTAAAGATTCCCGGAAATTCCTCCCAGAGAGACAATATAAAATGAAGTTGACGCTGAAATTCGTGTTGAACAGGATATTTGACCATTGTTGAGCTCCGTAGAATTCCAGAGATCTCCGCTCTTTTGACCAGATTAACTATTTCCAAGAAAAACAGTTAATTTGACTCTAAATGTTTTTAATTGGTTCATTGTACTTCCTGATAAAAATAAGTAAATGATTTTAAATGGAGTCCAAAATTGATATATGTATTACACAATAATTGATTAAAATGTTTAAATTTTGGCTTTAGTAAAAATTGACTTATATAAATTGAATATTAGACACCTGAGGGTAAAGAGAAATAATTCAATACTTAACTTATCGTCATTAATTTTCTTTTTACACATCTATATCAGTAGATTTGATAAATGGCAGACGGAAAATATATATCAAAACAAGATGTCAGACGGAACTTTGTTCCTGGTTTCCAAACCTTTGTGTTCGTCTATCGACCTTCTTTTTACGACTCTTTCAAAATTAATTTTCCCAAATAACTTATAACATTGCATGTTCAAATAAGTTTTGGTCAATTACGCATTTACAAACTTGGTTGAAGAGTTGGGGAACCATCTACGGCTTAGAATGATTTACTCTCCTCCATTTCTTTTCCTTAGCAAAAAATACTTTGAACTACTATATTTTCATATCCATTCTTTTGTAATAAAATATACACTAGCAAAGTTTAGAAGAAAACTTATTATAAATGGGTACTGGATATACCATTTGTACATAAAAATTTGTCCTAAACACCCTAACAGAAAGAATAAGACTTAAATTCGATTTTCGAACTTACTTTCTCCAATTTTCACCCAAACAAATTACCTATACACTATTCACACCTGATGTAAAAAGCTTTATAAACTTTATAAAAGGAAATCCCACTCGACTTACCACTTACTCCATAATAGAATAAATAAAAACAAATAAATCTTAAACAATCGAAAAAGTTCCTTTGCATATTATTTTAATTAAACTTTATTTGCTTTTCTAATTAAATTACTTTCCTCTTTTATTTCAAATTATCAAAACCCACATAGTTGAAAGGAGATCAATTATTTTAAATAAATAGTGGATTTTCTGCCTCAGACCAAACTTCAATTTCCTTTTATCCTAATGCAAACACGTAGAATTATAAAACATCCGATAAAACATTAAAGAAGAAAATTGGCGAAATCCTTCACCTGGAAGAGCATAAACAACCGGATGAGATGAGCTGGCGTGTTGAGTACCAAAAACACCGTTGAGACCAACAAGAGCATTTTGGTCACTCGAGATTCGGCAATCGAGGAGGAATTTCCTTTTCTTTTCTTTCCTCTCACTCGTCGGGCCACTGTTGATCGAACTTGGCTGAGCACGGTGGAGTCAGGGAAAGTGGAGGAGCCATTAGGAGATGGTTGATCTGAATAATCACCACCTTCTTCCTCTCTGCTTCCGCGTCTTCCCCCAGGTTGGATGGGGAATGGGCGAAGGAATTTAATTGTATTTTGCATTCCACGCCAACCCTTGTTCAGATAAGAGAGATTAGGATGAGGATCTTCATCGCCGCTCCGGTCCACGTCCGTTTCTCCGTCGAGCTTCACCACAGCCGCGGAGTTGTTTGGGGTCTTTCGAATGCTCTTGGTGAGATTTCCTTCAGCAGTCATTTTATTCCTCTGTCTCTTGAGTTGCCAGACGCAAATGGCAATCTTGACATTCAGACTTGAGATGATGAGAAAGGGAATGACGAGAGTGAGGGAAGAGTCAACATAGTTGGCAATGCTCGAAAACAAATGGTATTCTTGCGGAACCGTGCAGACCCATCCTTTCTCTCTTGACTCAACTTCAGCTGAGCTGTTGTAAGCTCCTGGTTTAAAAGAGAAATGCCACTTTTGAATTCATTTATTTACTTTTGTTTCATTGTTCAACTAAATTCATTCTTCTATTCTGCATTATGTCTTTTCTTTGAAGAAAGAGTGAATTTTAAGAGTTGTTGAGAGCTCACCTGTTAAATTTTCCATTTGGTTTGCATATGTCAAATTCTGAAATTAATTAAAATTTTAGTTTTAAGCTGCCATTATATATTCCTGATTAAAAATTCCTTTTTGGCTACCTGAACTGTGTATTCTGAAGAGTTTCTGAATTGAGTTCCGTCTTCAGGCTCTTCGCCCGGAGGGTATGTAAATTCCAATGAGCGAGCAATAACCAAAACATAAATGAAGGCTATCAAGCCTATGAAAACAATTGCTGCTATGACCTGAAAAGTTATAATTCGATTATCTCCTAGGCTATTAAGTTCCTATTAAGTTTACGAAATAAAGCATGGGAAGATAAATAGTTTCGTAATTATAATATCCTGAAGAGTCAATTCACCTTTCTGGCCCTGGCTACTGTACAAACACGCGGACGTGTAAGCGGATGGCAGACGGCGAAGAATCTCTCAACGGTGAAAGCCACGGTAAACCAGACCGAGAAAAAGCAGGAGATTTGAGAGAGGTAAATGATGAGCGGGCAGAGGAGGCCGACGGAGATGGTTGGATACCCAATTTCCTCGAACCATGAAACCAGAAGATTGATCAGAAATCCGGTGTCACTGATGGCCAAAGCCGACAAATAGTAGGACGATGAGAGAGATCGATGGTTCGTCGACTTTGAAAACACCACGAGGGAGACAATGTTCCCAACAATGCCAAATAGACACATTGATGGAGTATAAAAGCGATTCACTTTAAAAGAAAGGAGCATAAACCTAAAACACATCATTAGATTAATTAGAACCAGAAACTTTAGATTATAATACATTGGATCAATTACAAAGGACTGATTACCTAAATGTTTATTTATATTGCTCAATCATAATGTTTTAAAGATGTCCTAATTATTCCAATGTTTTAAATCAAAGTAAATCCACATATTTAAGAATTAATTATTATATTACCTCCATCTTGTTAAAATTAATAATTCTCTTTTAAAATTAATTTAAAATTAATTGACAATTTTATTAAACTAACTATTGCTTGTAAATTGATGTAAAATGGCTTATTGTGTATATCATATGGCTATAACATTTAGTACAAATGCCGCTTATGCCAGTTTAAGTTCTCAAATGAAATGACTCTTAAGTCTCAAATAAACCGACTGTTATCAAAGGCCTTTGAATTGGGCGAATCTTTTGTATGTACTAATACTAGTATTTGGTATATGTATAGCAAGTGGTCAGCATGCATGGTTATATTCCCATGGTCATTTTACATATACGGGTAATTGAGTAAAGTCAATACGTAATTGATTCAACTATCCAAAGTCTTGAAACTCCATTCATTTCCCGTCGTCCTTAAATGAATCTCACAAAAGTTTTCAGCACACTTAATCTGGTCTTTGTGTTAAATCCTCTTACAGGACTTTTATTGAAAATCAAATAAATGCACCAACTTCATACTAACATAAATACACAATTATATAATGTCCTATATGGCAATTTAGTTTCAATGAATTAATTTATCAATACAAACGAATTATTAATGTTCTTTACAAACTATATGAATCCTTTAAGGTTCTTTTAATTCAATAATTAAAAGTAAATTGAATAAATAGAAAATTGGTATATATTGATATTTAAAATCTCTATTTTTATTTTTTAGTACTAAAAAATTAATTCATTAAAAAAGGATTAGGGTTTAAAACTTGTTTACTTTTTAAATAATAAAGGGAATTTGTTATGGTTTGAAATGAAAAATCTTAATCCTGTGAATTAATTTTTCCTTTGAATTCATTTTACAAAAAAGCAAGTAAATTGAATTCATTGAATTCTTATTTTCTTATATTTACCTCGCAGTTTATCATTTGAGTGAACATAAGAAGATGGCATGTTAAGCTGACTTGTTTAAAATGATCATTATTTGAATATTATATATGACATGAAACATAAGCAGAATAGTAAAGGCCATCCACGTAATATGCCATAGTAAATAATTTGCATAGATATACATACTTTTAGTTTTAGTTCAAATATGAATTTTGATGCCAAATAGGTATGTATCTTAAGCATGTGTAGTAATATGCCTCTAAGCTCAAGATCTGAATATTTATCTGTAAATAACAAAGTAAGAGTACATTGAGGACCAACTTATCTTTCCCTTATAGTCACAAGTTCTTAGAGCATCCAAATTTGGTCCCTTTCTACAGGGTTGTCAATATCTTCTTTCCGCCCTGAATTTCACTCTCTTAATTCACACTGTAGAAATTCAGAAAAGTGGAAAGAAGATTTTGACGACCCTGTATATAAAAATCTGTTCTCGTAGTTTCCCCAGCTGACACTCATGGGAGGCTTATGGACAATAAAGAAAAGCAATAAGTTTTCCTCAAAGGAAAATAAATTCGGGAGATATTTCAAGAGGAAACGTTTTGGCTTGACATCCTTTTTTACCCTGACCATATAGTTTTACATTTCCAAGTCTCAAGATCCTCTTTGGAAAACATCTTTTGGTTCGAGAATACGAAAAAGCCTTGAATGCCTCCGTTGCGTTGATGAGAAAAAGAGGTGCGAAATTGACCAAAGTCGAAAGTGGTCATTTTTCATGCTTGCTCTTTCCTCCTTTCTCACATTACCTGAAAATAAATGCATTTCCCTGAGAAGGCAATTTAATTTATAAATACAGTGCTTTCGGGAGTTCACCAGACATTTACACTCTACAAAGTATTAAGGCTAAATTTAGACTTGTCATTTATCATAAATCAAACGAAACATCAAGAATTGATTACTCTTTCATTATATCAAAGACTCCCGAGCCTTTCGACTATTTACTTTATTTCAGGATAAAATGCGTCTCTTCAATATTACTCGTTCATTCACTTGTTCATTAATGTTATAATATTACGTTACGTATTATAGCTCAAATGAATATTATTTTATCCTACATTTACGAGTTAATTGAAGCTCCAATAACTTTTGTGAATAAAATAGTTAAACCACAAAGCATTTGAGTTCAAATTTGAAAACTTGATACCATGAAACCAATAAAGGAAATCATAAATGTGGAATTCTTGAGTATAATACCTATTTATTATTTTATACTTATGTATTATTATTATGCTTAAAATATGAAAAACTAAAATCATGAATATATAATTTGGTTTTATTTTAGTAGAAGAATTAATCCAACTTACGAAGTTAAATAGGAATTGATGGTTGAATTTCGTTCAGATCCATTGAGAGAAAAAGAAGAGTTTGAAGGTTCTATATAATTAACTAAAGTGAACTCAGAAGGATCTTCCATTTCACTTGATATTTTTTTCAAAACTAACACTTTTACTTCGACCTACTTAAATTTAATCCAAACATTTAATGTTTCCGTTAAATGCCAGTTTGAGTATAAGGAGAAACTATCTGTAGCATGTTGGAGGTTAAACACTTAGTTATACCGATATTAGCACTTTGAATATACATATACAATTTAAATTTTTATCGTTTCACAAGTTGCATTGAACCAATAAACAAGAAATTTTTCTCTTTCACTCGCTAATCTTGATTATCGTTGAGAAGACGTCCCATATTGGAAACAGAAGTTGACACAAGTTTAGTAGTTCCTTTGAATCTTTGCCAAGATGTTGGTGAAAACAGACATTCCCTCCTTATGCCCTCCCGATTATCTCAAAGCCCATATATTATTTTTAGGGTCAATTTATAGTGAAACAGCGGTGGACTTGTGTACAAAAACCAAGATGAAAACTTAAAACGTGGATTTTCACTTTTTCAATAACATCAAGGATTCATACTTATATGCACTATGTAAAAATATCTAACGAGTTGACTTTATAGGACTACTATAAGTAAATATAATTTTTAGGTATACATATATTTGCACTCTTACTTTTGTACTTACCTATAACTTGAATTTCAAAAATATGAATATTACAACTTTCCTTGTCTGAACTTATCTTTTCTTGAATAAAAGTGAAGGGAATGTCTTACAAATCTTAATTAAACCGAAACATTTGGTCAAAATGCCAAAAAGCTTTTGAATGAATAAAATATTATTACAAATCCATAAAAAGTATTCTTTATATTTAAAAAAAAAACTATATTGCTCCTTTTAAGATATAACAGCATTTAATATATGACAATATCTACTATATGTGAATGATTTTAATGAAGATGACAAAGAAGAGAAAGGGAATGTTTAAAGCGACGCGGAAGAATCCTTTTTGAGATGCTGAAGAAGTTCTAGTGAAAGTGAAGCTTTCCAACCCAAATCCTTGATGCAAAAGCCGCGGAGATGCTCGTCGTCTGCTCGTGGGCTATTGCAATTCCTCTGCTTTTCTTCTCGACACTCCCCAAAAGCTCTGCGTCCTTTCAGAGGGCCGAGGCCAATGAGAGATCCCTTCCATCCACATCAAAGAGATGCTTCACAAACAGCGGTGCTTTTCTTTGGCTCAACTTGGCTAATTCTTTATCAAGTCTAATATGCTCTAATGATTCGACATATCATTTCATTTAGATCATTAAGAAAGTTTGGCTGGAATTATAATGATTTAAGTGCTTGCACTTCCAATCGATTAGAACCCTTCGAGACTGGTTCAAAACATGGTGTAATAAAACTTGAAAGTTATGTCTTTTTTAAGAGATACTTTATTTGAGCTTTGAGTTTTTCATTTGCATTTTTAAGAATCAACTCATTGAAACTTAATTTTTACATGAGTTCATTTTTTAATGCTAACCACTTGAGGACTCTTAGTACAAAAGCAATTAAATGAGAGTAAAAGTATGAAAACTTAAAATTTTTCTTCCAAGATAATTCATTCTCTATTTGACTCTTGAGATTTAAAATTCAAATTGGAACGTTTATTTAAAGGGGTTATATCTAACTTATACTGACTTTGAGAATTCTTTTAAACACTGTAGTGCTTCAGTGCTCGTATTAAATAATATGTCAAGCTTAAAATGTTTTAAACCGAAAACACATTTTTTCACTACTCACTTAAATGTATCCGATTATTATATTACAAACACGAAGTGGTTTGGTTATATAAAATTTCTATGCGATTCCGATACCTTTCGTTGTTAAATGTAGTGGGATATGAAAGAAATTTTTGACTTTCTTGACTTTTAAAAGATACGTAAATTGGAATAAATCTTTATTTCCCTTTAGAGTTTGCGGATTCAAGATTCAAGATAAAAAATTCTTATAACATTCTTACATACATGTTTGTAATGCTAAAGATCAAGAATAAATCGGACCCTCACGTAAGATATTATATGAATTTAAAACATAGACGGCACTTTTTTACATTAGATTTCATGTAATATTTTGAATATAAATATAAGTAGTAAAACACACCTTATCAATCATGAACCCTTTTACATTATTTATCCAAGAAAGTATACAAAGTACAAAGGATTTGAATGGTAAACACATGGGGTTAATATGAATTACTAAATCTCAAGAACCTTTTACCTTTTTATTAAGCATTATTAAAGAATGTGAAGAAAGAATCAAAAACTTTGATGATTAATTAAAAAGTTTACTTTTAGCAAGGGAAAAAATCATAATGAAAATCTTATTTCACAAGTTTTACTTTTTTCTTTTTAACGAAAGTGAGTGTGTGACTTGATAAAAAAAATTGAATATTTAAATTGTTAAGCATACAAAGGCTCATTTTATTTTTATAAAAGCTTTCTTTTTTTCCATCTTAGGCCCTGAGAAAATTTGTATCTACTATGTAACTTTATCATTTACTATTACTTATAAACCTTTTCATAGAGGATTAAAGATGTTTTCTCTACTCGACTTTATTAAATTAAAAACTCAAGAGAACGTATTATGTAATATACATACACCGAGGCCCCATTAGCCTTAAATATTCCTTAAATTAAGTTCACAAAGTCAATATATCATATTTTATGCATATGAAACTTTGCTTTTAGGTATTACGATACAAATACGGAATACTGATATAAGCATAAACAAAGAAAGCTAAAAGGAAAGAACATTTAATAAAAAATACTTAGGGTAGAAGGAAGAATATACGAATACCTAAGCTATATACATAGTGTTAAAAGTATTTTAAAGATATATTTTCCTCTTATTATTGCATCCTTATATCTTTAGAAAATGTGGATTAGAATGGGTTAGCCAATAGTGTTTTTGAAGAATCATTCTCGGATATTTTTGTCCAAAAAATAAAATTTGGTGAAATAAATCGGGTAGACATAAGCGTCTGAAGAACTCGCTCCACCGCCCACAAATCCAGGACTTAATGTTTTTTACTTCGTCTTCTCTCTTCTTCTAACGGAATTGGTGACTCGAACACACACGCCCCTTCCCCATTATCCTCTTAGTGGAGAGGAAATCCATTACTTAGCAAATATGTGTGTATTATCATCTTCAAAGGAAATGTGAAGAATTTGAGGTTATTCCTCTTTTCTCTTTATATAGCATCAAATTTGATATTCGTGTAGGTTTCAAAGACTTTAATCGAAAAATGAAGCGTTTCATCAATTGCATTGATGAAAAGCTTATTTTCTTTCATTTCATTACACGTAATAACATTTCTTTTGAATTGCCTTTTCCAAGTCCGCAACATCTACAATTACCATTAGGATAGCTTTTAAACTTTTATGCCTAGACATTTACTTTGATTTTCACATAGAAATCATAGGAGCAATGGCACATTTAACTGAAACAGGAAATTGTGTTTATAACGATTAATTACAAGTCTAACGGGAAGCTGAATAGTTGACTTATGTTAATATAAGTTTATTGATTCATTTATATATGTATTAGTTTGTTGTTGAGTTCATAGAGTCTTGATAAACTTTCTGGAATTCATTATTAATGAGATCTAATTAAAACTTTGCAATTTTCTACTTTACTTCGCTTCAACTCAAAGAATAAAACGAGATTATGAGTATCAGTAAAAGCTGTGAAAGTATTGGAGTTCGAACTTTCTTTTAACTTTCACAATATGACTTTCACTTTGAAATGATATTTTTTCATTGAAGCAAAAATACCTATATACGCTTAAAGGTATGTATATTGTACCTACTTTTATTTATTAATTGAATATATCGTGATGTTGTCAAATTGAATATAATACTGTAGAACGAACAAAGTTTATAACAACATAATATGAGACTTTATAGAAAATTGTTAAAAATAAATTCTTTTGAAGTCAAAAAAGTATTTGGAAAATATACCTGCTATATTCTTGATTATTCAAGTTTTACTTTTATTCAAGTTTTACTTTTATTCAAGTTTTACTTTTATTATTGAGAATTGATAATTACAGACAATTTAGTAATATACTTTGGGGTTTTTATGAATTATTTGAATTATTGATATTTTTACATTTAAATATTAATTATTCACGTTATATGAAGCTGCATGTTTATCTCTGTAGTTCACATGTTTGCCAATGTTTAAATTATCTCTCAAGTCCCATACCAAAAGACATTAAAGAATACCCAAGTGAATGCCAATAGGCCAATAATAAATATACCTACCTTTAAACAAAGTTTGTATTTTTCCCACGAAATATATAAAATGTTCAAAATGCTGGTCAAAGTTTAAGATGGAGAGCAAATGAATTTAAATTATGGTGTACTTTACTTGAGCTTATAAACTTTGAAATAATAATTTTCTATATTCCTTTATCTTATAAAGCTCTCAACAAGCTTGAAAGGAAGAAGTGCAAAGAATTTCAATCACTCGAGGTTAGTTGAAGAACTACTTTCAATTCTGTCAATCCGATATCCTAGCCAAGGACAAACCCAAAGACTCTCCAACTATATGTACAGCACACCTAATATTGCATACCAATGTGGAAATAATCAATCTTTCTTTCAAAATCTCTTTTCCAAACCATTTTATGTATGTATATAGATATAGAAGAACATGAAAGGAGAAAAGAGCAATGCTCCTATAATTTTAATTCTTTTAAGATCAATTTTCAAAAGAATAATTTGTTAATGATGTAATATGCGCTTTTCAAACAGCAAGAGTCTTCAAACACACAACAAAGTCAATAATAATTTAATGCGCCCAATGTTTAAATGCTAGAAGTTTAGTAATAGCTTACCTTCATAAATGTTTTCACTTCATTTGATCAGGTTTAATTTACAACCTTTGATATTTCATAATGCAACATTTGATGTTAAAGTCATGTTAATATTAGTTTTCATTGTCTAAAAGTCAAGTGTGATTGTCTCTTGAAATTAACATTAATTGAGTATCTATTTCATTTGTATTTTCAATTTTAATCTCAAAGGGCGTTTTTGTTTTAGATATTTTATCAGTTTTAGGGCTAAAAATATTCATAGTTTCATGCAGTTCTTCTTTGTACAGTATTATATACATACTTATTTTATTACAAAATGTTAATTATCATTATTTATAATCACTGATACGTAGTTGAGAAGTCTTTGACATTTAAAAATCTCTAGATAATTGCGCTTATAATGAATCATTTATTTGAAGATTTAATCACTGATAATATATAATAAATTCCATAATTTAAATATAAGATAAATATTATATTCGAAAACGTGTTCAAATTAGCTATGCTCATATTCACTCTTCCATAACCAACTAAACATACCCAAAAATTTAGATATCAAACACAATGAAAGACCTTTGAATAATATGAGTTCATCAATATCATAAAGAGGCACAGTCATTTATTAATTGTCATTAAAGGGCAAGAATGTATTCAATATTAAAATATTCAACATTTCAATTCAGCATTATAGGATAATTCAATTGTATCACAAATTGTTAATTTATAACTTAAAAAGTAAAAGAGCAAAATAGCCGGAATGCAATAAGAGCAAATCAAGTTTTATTGAGCATGAAAGCATGATGTCATTAATCAACGACGTTAATATCAGGTGATTTGGGTGAAAAGTCGATGGGAGAAGAAGCTGGGCTTTCGTCAGGCCTCTGTGGGCAATTCAATTGATGTCTCTTCACTGCGTCGTTTCGCGAAATCCTGGAAAATATATGAAAAGATGAGCAAAAGGGAATTTTCCCTATTATTATGTGATATACATAATAGGCAATTGAATCTTCTATTCGGTAAAAGTAGAAAAGTGAAAGTTTTGAAAATTTCATTATACACTTTAAGGCAATATGGGCATTGCTTTTGGCCATTCTCATCATGTTTGCTCTTCTTATGACGCGTTAAGTTATCTCGTCGAGTGAACAATTCGTGGCAGATCTGAGAAAATGTAAAAATTAATATCCGGATGAAATTGCAAAAGGGAGGATGTTGAGAGGAAGAAAAAGGAGATTACCAAACATTTGTAGTTTTTAGAATTGTGCGCAATTTGAACATGACGCCTGAGATCAGATTCTCTCTTTGTTTCGTTCTCACACTGGAGGCATTTGTATACTTTGTAACCTTTTTCCCAAGGGCGATGTATAGCTCTGAGAAGACAAGGTGAGCAAGATCCTAAAATTTAAGAATATTATTGTTCAAACTTTTTATTTAAGCTTTTAAAATCATTTATGACAAAATATATATTATTAATAATATATTTTGTAGGTATTGTGTTTGATTGTTCATTCTTTAAAATGTTCTAGTATTTACCATTTCTGTTTCTTTTTTGAGCACACATGATTCTTGAGTTTAATTATATTAGGGAGGAATGAGATTTGATCTTATTGTTCAAAGTGAAAGTTATGAAATGAAGGAAAAATTTGTCTATAGTGAAGTTTATAAAAGTTTTAAAAATGATACGACTAGGACTGGCAAGGTCTGTGGCGGTGGACGTAATGTTGAGCAATTTGGTTTAAAGAGGACTAGGAACCTCCGTGGGGGTGGAGGAATATCTGAAAATAAGTGGAGTCTATATCAAAAAAGTCCTTTCCTCATTATGTAAAAGAATACATACCGATGGGAGATTAATTACATTGGCGAGGCCCTCACTTAATTATGGAGGAACTTTCTTGGTATCTTTTATGATTGGGGAGGCTGGGAGAGTTTCCGGGGATCAAAATGAGAAAACCGCCTGGATAAACACCACTGGATGACTATATTTTCTATTGAAATCACTCTTCCCCTCGAATTTTACCCCCTGTTCAAAAACATTTTTAATGTAATATGATTTGCGATTGGTTAACTCTGAACGACGTAAATGATGAAGAACAAGTCTAATTGGCTTTATTCTACACTTTAAAACAATAGAGTCCTTTGTTCTTTTTTATCTTTATTTTTATTAATTTTGTTATATATCTCTGGACTAGCAGATTCTCACAACAGTATTAACAAAAATTTGCCTCTGCTTTTCAATGCCTGTTCCGACTTGATATTTTGTATACTAACAATAAAGATTCGTAATGTGTGTATAGCAATTTTTGACAATTCGTATCAAGCTGATAAAAGTGATAAAGCCCACGATCGTATGGGACTCTTCGTATGGGATGCTTAGGATAAATTAATCTATCTGTATATAGCCATTTTTGCATTAAAATTCGCTATATCATAACATTTTGAATTTTATATTTACATTGCGAGGACGAACGAATTGCACTCATATAAGAAGTAGACTATTTGGTTCCAAGCTTTTACGATAACAAAATCAGATTTAAAAAAATTAGTTCTACATACTCGATTCATGTTATTTACCTATATAAGAATTTTAATATTATAAATTAACAAAAAATTCAATGATTTAAAATTTATTTTAAAGGCTTTTAACTGTTATATTTATGAAATGTATATAACAGTTGTAAGTATTTATTTAAAAAATTATCTTTTAGCTTATTAATATTAACGATGGTAGTCAGCTTGATACTTTTTAATGTAAACTTGATTTAATTCAAGACACTATATAACTTTAAAGTTAATTTTATATTCTTTAACGACTTTTCTCTTTTCTTATTTTATGCATAATGAATGTTTTAGGCAAACAAATAAGCCCTACATTTACCTATAATGAATAAAATTATATTTACACTGTTCCAATTTTATAAAATTAATGTATTGCATTTAATATGAATAGTCTTTGCTTAATATTGACCAAAAGCAAACATTATACAAGTTAATGGAATAATCTTTGACAATGATGACTCGGCGAATAACTTTGTTTTTATATAGGTTTTAAACAAATAGTGAAAAGAAAAGTAATCTTCAAAGGAATCAAAGGGATATTTATGGAATGAGAGAGATGACAAATTAAGTTGAAATTGGTCAAAAACGTTCATGAACACCAATTGAGATTGTGACTCATTAAATAATAATGAAACAACGGTGACAAGCAGTCTCAACGTTTAACCCTTTCCATTCTTCTCTCGTGTGATCCTTTTTTATCGCGGCGTATGACCCCGAATTCCAATCTCTAAGCCTCCTCACACTCCTTAGTCGGACTATTCAGGTTGTCAAATCTTGTGAATTGCGGGCTTATCATCATGTATCTTATAAGTACAGGGGCATAAAATAATAGATGTGTGGAGAGAAAACAAACAGTTCTCTTTTCTTTGTTTCACGACAAACTCCACTTGTTGGAATAACACATCCGACAATCTCATTTTTTGACTCCTAAATACCTAAATAGATAAATAAAAGCTAAAATGTTTTATTTCAGAAATAAATGAGCAAAACACGACTCGACAAACCTTTCAATAATTTATTGTTAAATATATAGGTAATGAAACAAAATAAATGTACGGTAGCTATTAAATAAATAATACTGAAAATAGCATTGAGAAAAAAAGCAAGAGAATCAATAAAGATAGAGGTTTTATGAATCATTGGGTTTTTAAGTGGAGGAGAGGATCAGAGGATTGTAATTGTTTAAACATGGCATATACTTAATGATAATGACACATTTAAGATGCACAAACGATATTTTTTATTTAATATGTAATTTAACCTCATCCGTACTGAAAATATATTTCAATTTTATCATTCCGCATTAATACGGAATTTACTATGCGAAAAAAATTAACAGTATGGAAGAGGTTAATGTTTTATTTGCCTATAGACCTTTGGTCAATCATACATAAAAGGAATTTTAATGATTTATTTGCTACAGGGCCCTTCATAAGAAATGTCACAATTCCCATATGAATTACATGTGAAAGTGTTACATTTAATATGAACCACCCTCTATATGAAGGTACAATTTTGAACTTTCGCATTTAAAGTTATTTTTATACTTGAAAATCAATTCTAAAAATTAATTGCTTCTTCACCATATTAAATATATTAATGTTTAATTGCGCAAGTAAGGAATTCTGCATGCTATTTGATATTCAAATAATATTCAAGAAAAATTTAAGTGTAATTTTAAAATAACGGTTTGTATTGAATCATACAAATCATCCAATATACTTCATATTGGACAGATATTGGATAGCATGCAGAGCATAGGGATAACTTGAAAGGCTTTAGCGACCCCTCATGCAGAAAAATGAAAGCAAGTAGACCCGGTCGAATGCTCAATTCAAAACCCAGCTCGCTCCTTTTCACAACTTTCCTCCCTCCAATAAAATTATTAAATTTCAAAATCGTTATTTAACTGATCGTTTTAAATAATTAAGATTTAATTAAACTCCACCAAGTGATGAATACTTTGAATTGAGAATCATAGATATTCATCTTCAAGTAATCTATCCCCCTTATTCATGTCTTGAACCCAGAAAATCTCACAAAACTTCATCGCGTGTGAAGTAGAATAGCGGAATTAATTTGTAATATTTATTGTTTTTTTTAAATATCATTGTGACCAAATTGAAGATCACAATGGATAATCAAGAAGTATCAAAGCTTTTGGATCATGTCGTCCAGCAAAAGGATCTTCAGGCGCCAAATCTATTCAATAGTTTGGGGATTGACACACACATAAAACCATGTGAGTTGATCACTGTTCATTAATTATTATTAAACACTGTTATCAATCAAGTCAAATTAACTTAATATTTAATTTAAAGTTTACCAATTAATTTATTATTGCAGCTTCAAGACCAGTCAGCGGAGCAATGAGTTATGATTATCCAGTTGCTATTGAAAGAGGCTTGATTCCGCCGAATGTATTTGATCTCGAACATCATGCTGAAATACCATTGGAACTTAACGAATTACTCAATCGTTAGTTACAATTTTACAATTTAATCATTCCATGATATAATATAATATAATATAATATAATATAATATGTAAAATCTTTAATTAATTCAGTTAGAAGCTTAATAGATTATTGCTTACTTTTTAGAGCCTGACGTTAAATCATGTCATCTGGGAATTTTCCCTGAAGTCGAACGAGCATGGATGACATTAGATAGCGATTTATATATGTGGGATTATCGCGATGGGTAAGGAAAATGAATTAGTTAGTTCTTTCATTTAGAATAAATGATTTCATTCATGAATCATTTTAATGTTAAATGAAAACTTTGATTTTCTTCCATTTAGGACTGACCTTTCTTTTTATGATGGCATTAAAGAAACGATCATTACGATGGTCATTGTTCCTGTCAAACTAAATGTGTTCAAGCCTTCGCTTAAGCATTTACTTTGCATCTCGACGCCATCAACAATTGTCATGCTTGGATTTATATTAGACGAATCAACTATCTTGGAAAAAGCATGTAAGATATTAAATTTTATATAAAAGATATAAAAGTTATTATTTTGAGTTATGAAAAATTGAATTAACCTCTCTTTCACGAAACAGCCTTAGAACTCGTACCACAGCCAATTTTTGAGCTATCAACCGAAAACACTGTCTTCCATGTGATAGTTGGATCTGATTCTGGACGAATTCTCATGGGTGCTGCTGATGGAACCATACATGAAATTGATTATAAAGTTTGATTATATATTAAATATTAATGAATATTATTTGTTAATTTAGTGTAATATATAATTAAGAGATTTAATTGACAGACTTCTCGTGGCTGGTTTCACGATCGATGTTGGAAAACCAATTTGTCCCGGTCTTTGCTCTCAGTGATTGTTCCTCCAGCTTTATCTAAAATGTTTGGTCCAATTTCATCTGATCCAATTGTTCAAATTGTCATTGATAATGTGCGACAACTAATTTTTACGCGAACAATTGGAGGAACGATTAAAGTAAAATATTATTTATTAATGAATTATTATAAAGTATCATTTTATGTAATAAGAAGTCAAAATAATATTAACGACTTATCTTTACTAGGCATTCGATTTAGGAATAAATGGGGATTCCTTTAAACAAATTGGAGTAATGGATTTAGCTGCAATCTCGAAAAATTGTCTTGCCATTTCAAAAAAATACACTTGAGCTTGCGTCATTTAGAAAAATACTATCAATTGGAGTAATCGAACATGGTAAGCCCAATACTTAATTAAAATTAAATATAAGATTAAATATTTTTTACAATTGAAATTTTAGAATTGAATTTAATCTAATTTGAATGAATTATTTTAGGTGAATTGAATTTGGTCGCAGTAACTGATATTGGAGTGAGGATTTATTTCTCTTGCTCTTCAAATTCTGCCAATTATATCAACGATCGTCCTTCAACATTCACTGTCGCTCACATTCGACTACCTCCCGGTTTCTGTCCAAGCACTGCCTTAAAAAAACCTTCACAAGCACAATTTGCGTTTTACTCTGAAGGTTTGAATTCAAAAATCCTTTTTCTCATTTGCAATTCAATATTAATAATAATTTAAAATATTTCTTATAATGGAGGGAATATTTTATAAGCTCATTGATAAAGGAGTATAATTTTCTAAATTGTATTTTAGAAATCTTTGCTCTGGCATCTCCAATCAACGCAGAAAGTGAAAGCCTTTGGCTTATTTCTCCCTTTCCTTATCCAACGAAGATATACGCGGAAATTTCATGTGTTCATGTGCTCAAAGGACTCACCCTTGATATCCAAATGATCAGAAACAAAGGGATCGGGATTGATTCCAAATTTCCTCACCTTCACGATTCAGTTACTCAGCATTTGAATTGGCAAAAGAAGATCGTCGTGTTGACGGCGAATGGAACAGCCGTTTTTCGACTAGCCAAACCTTATGAGCTTCTCAAAGATCTTTTACAAGCTGGGCCTGAGAAGGAAGATGCAATCAAAGGGCATTTTGAAATGGCTGAAATTCATGAGCATCCGCTGGTCAATGCACTGGTCATTGCCACACACCCAGGGATTTATTCTGATCAATCGGTAAATAAAGAACAAAATTAAATTATATTATATATTAAAAATACATTTTAGTGAAACATTACTATAAATTATTGGACATTAGGTAATTAATGATAGGAAAAAATTACGAACTGGAATAATTTTAAATATTGATAAATAATTTTAGCTTTCTGATATTGCCACGAGAGCTTTCTTTCTTTATGGAACTCCAAATAAAGAAACTCAACAACCAACGAACTACATTGGCACGTCGAGTCCGTACAACATTCCATTGGGTAACATGTCAGGAGTGTTTGATTCAACTGGACATGACCAAACACTGTTCAATCCTGGGAGTATGTCAACTCCTACCAAAGACGTTCACGGAAGACCCTCGGCCATTTCACCAATTTACATGGAGCCTGGGTTCCAGCAGTCTTTTCAACAGTCTCAGCCAACAAGTCCGTTATCAGGAAGGGGGGATGTCGCCCAACCATTTGCGAGCCAATACGGAACGAATTACCAAGCATCTCCACAAGAGCAACAACAGCAACAACAACAAATTCAATCTACTTTGGGCTATTCTTCAAAGCATGATGCTCTGTATTTATACACTGGGAGAATCCTTCTCACCTTCTGGACTCGTCCTCTCGTCAAGTTTGCAATTGTCAGAGCGC
Source organism: Neelides sp. FZ-2019 (assembly GCA_009869795.1). NCBI lineage: Eukaryota > Metazoa > Arthropoda > Collembola > Neelipleona > Neelidae > Neelides > Neelides sp. FZ-2019. The sequence goes on from VJMY01000161.1 coordinate 84,933, forward strand.
CTGAGCCAATTAAAGTTGTGAGTTGAACAAATTCTAGTATTTATATTTGGTTCTTAAATAAATAAAGATTAGATATGTTATATTCGATATTTAATTTTCGCTCTAATTTTAGGTTGTTCCTAATGTGTCTGGAGTGGAAGTGACTTATGCTTCAGCATTTCTGCAAAGTTTAGAAAGATTTATAACGGATAATCCCTCATTATACGTCATAAGGTAATTTCATCACTCAATTTTTTATTACTTATTGTGAAAATTTATGATTTTTTAACAGAAAAACACCGACGACGTCCCAACAAATGAACAAAACAAGTTTACAACATGACGAAGTTGAGAAGAATTCTATTGCTTCTCTTAAAACCTTCATTACCACAGCACTTGAGGTTTTGAACATGTGGAAGATTTTATGCGATCATCAATTTCATATTGTCATTGGGGTGAGGATCTTTAATTTTTTCACTCAATTCTTCAAAGTGTAATGTATTTTATTTTATTTATTTCTTGTTTTATTACAGGGACTTGACGAACGACTTCAAAACCTGTCATTTAAAGATTTGGTCATAACTTCTCAAGGACAGTCGATTGTGTCGACAATTATTAATTCTCTGATTAACAAGTGAGCTAAAATAAAACAAAATTTTAAACTTTAGCTTGTATCTTTTCACTCGAAGCAAATAAATGGGAATTTTTTATTAGGTATATCATAATATCATGTAAAAATGCTATTTATTTGATAATTTAGGTATTTGGGAGACAACGCAGCAATTGATGCAATTAGTTTAAAACTCCGTGAGTCTTGTCCGAATCTTTTCAAGAATGAGGATGCGATTGGATCCAAAGTAGCGGAATTGCTTTCAAAGGCCAAGGCCAGCTCGGATGATCGTGTGAAAGAGGGATTACTCAAGGAATCTCTCAGTCTTTGCGAAGGGATTTGCGGACATGGACGAGTCAACATCAAAGGATTTTGTCGCCAATATGCTGATTTGGGATTTCCTTATGGCGCCGTGCGTCTTTCTATTTTAGCAGCCAAAGGGGCAGATCCAGACCAACTCGCATTGCAAAATATAAAGGCCTCGATCAGTGGAGCACCTGCCAGTTCCGTTTCTTCCACCATTCAAGCCTTCCAAGCTCGAAGTGAAATATACAAAATTGTTTTTGACATTCTGGACTCCTATGTGGCAATCACGGCCTCCAGACAAAGTCCAATTGTGAGGAAATCCATGACGAATGTCATAGGAAATGAATCGGATGATCAAAGCACGAATCTCCGTTCAGAAGCTGCGAAGGAATATGCTGATCAAACAGTGAGGGCCATTTTGTGCTCAGACGACGAGGCCTTTCATGTGACTCTGTACAACTGGCTTCTTGAGCGAAAATTGTTTGATCGACTCCTTGACATTAAACATCCGTACTTGGACGCGTTCCTTCAACGAGCTGCCGATGCGGTGGTGACAGGCAAATGGCCAACTGATGGCTCAACCAATGACACGAGAGTTTTGGATCTTCTTTGGCGACATCATGAAATGAATCAAAACCATTTGGCCGCGGCTCAAATCCTCTCCAAACTCGCTGAGTCCACCACGACAGGGTTGAATCTTCAGCAGCGAATTGAGTATTTGTCAAGGGCTATTGTGGCGGCCAAGTGCGTCCACCGACGTGGAGATATTCTTGAAGCCCTTGAGGATAAATTGGAAGTGGCGCAAATACAAAAATCAATTTTGGACTCAATCACCGTCAAGCTTCATAGTGTGGCCATTTCCATATCTGGGGAGGAGCAGACGTCTTCGGTTGAACATAAAGTTTATCAAGATGCGATTATGAAATTAAATGCACATTTGATGAACATCACTACAGTATGTCATTAATTTGATTATTTGTCAATATTTTTATTAATTTATTAAGATGATTTAAATTATCAAGAACGTCTAATTTAAAAGGATTTTTTTTATTTATTTTAGCTTTACTCTGACTTTACTGTTCCATTTAAACTTCATGAAGCAAGACTTGACATTTTCCATGCTGCTGGCCATAATGATAAGATTTTAATTGAAACTCTCTGGGCGGACATTATTGAAGCTGGTAATTAATATTAATTATTTTTTAAAATTAAGATTGTGATGAACTAAATGGAAACGAATTAAGTTATTGTTTTGTATTAGAACTGAAATTAAGCAGCAGGCAGTCAATGGAAGCTCAGATGGAAGTCATCAGAAGAAAGCTCGTCACCCTTGGAAGAAAATACTCAAGTTCTCCCATTTTCTTCCCAATTGGTAAACTTTGGACATTTGGATCTACTTTAAAGATTCCAGTAATTAAATTGCCTTAATTGTTTTTGTTTATAATGTTGGAATTTTATTTTTTTTAGAATATTTGGTTGAACATCTTGAATCCATGAAGCCTAATGAAAATGTTGATCCTGGTTGGGTTTTTAAAACTATGCTTGAAGTTGGGATCCATTTTACGGATTTGCTTTATGTCTACGAAAAGTAAATTACTAATTACAGTAAATAATCTAACTGACATTCATGTATTATTAGTTATTAGTTTTATTAGGAATCTTAAATGCTTATATTAGATTTCTGTTTCCTGAATAGATTATGGAGGAAATTGGGATCAAGTGAAAGTACCGGGAGTGGATCCGATTTGGGAATTGCTCAAGTGATTCTTATGATGGTCAATAAGTTTACGAAGGAAGACATGAGCAATCATTCGCATTTTATCAGCAGGTAACTTAATGGCTATTCTTTAAATATTTTATATTTACAAAGGGAAATTTATTGTTAATTGTCGCATTTTTAGACCTGAACTTATTGAAAAATGTAACGGTCTTGTGTCTGCAATGATTGTGGAGTTTTCTTCAAGATTTGATCCAGCATCGACACAAATGAAAAATTCCCTAATTGAAGTTAAGGATCGTCTGGATCGACATTTTATACCTTAAATTATGAGAAATGGGAATGTTAATTTATGATAATTTTTAAATATAATTTATGATTGAAAGTTTCAACCATTGTACATAACTACGTCTGAATGTTTGTCTTTGACATAAAAAGCAGAGCTAGGTGGTTTTGCTCTTATGTAACTTCTTTGTTTATTTAATTATAATAATAATATTATTATGTTTTGATAAAATTAAAAATTAAAATTGTGTGTTAATAACTATAATTAAATTGATATAATCGTTAATATTTAATCTTGTGTGAATATTTCGCAACAGGGATATTTTAATCAAACTTCAATAAAAAAAATATTTTCTACATTATTTGCACTTGAATCATCATTTTTTTCTTATTTTAATTAAAATTAGCCGTAGAAAATACTGCTAAAAATGCTATAAAAATCATGACGCATAGTAAAACCAATACAATATTCCATAGAATATAGAAATATCATAATGTTGGTTCGGTTGGTTGTTTTTATTCATTTAAAATAACTAGAGAGATAATTAGATCTCCTTTACATGTTCTGGGTTTTCTGAGTGAGAAAGATGAGTGACGACTTGTTTTAGTTATGCGAAAATAGTCATAAGAGCATGAACATGTTTTTAAATAGCCTTCTGGGCTCGATTCCCATATCTCTCAATGGGAGTCGTGTGGTTGGGGAGGGTGACGGCGGTCGTGACGGGTGAATGAGAGATCTCATGGTGAGAAGTGACGTAATTTTTCCTTTCAGACTCTTCCTAGAGACCAAGGCGCGAAGATCAATGAAAACTCTCGCGACTTCGTTCGTCCTCGTCACTTCCATTTTATTTGATTACTATTGTCCAATTGGTTATTGATCCCTTCCCGCTTTCTGTCTAACCATCCTCATCTCCATTAAATGACATCAATATAAATATCATCTCTTGGAGATCTCCTTCCGTGTCGTCTCCCTGCCCTAAATACCAAGTTGACTTTTATACGACCTGCAGTTTATCGTTGACTTCCTCAAACCTTAAAACAAGTTTATCGGGGGACACTAGACGGATGTGATGGAACGGAGTGAAAGTAAGATCAAATGTTAATTCCTATTTAATTTTTATAATATTAGAAAATATCGAGAAGTCCGCTTTGAATATCATTTTAGTTTCATTTTTTAAACATTATTTTATGATTATAAAAGTTGATAAAAGAAGTGCTTCGTTTTGATTAATTATTTTTTGATTATCAACTTACTTTTAATTGCATTTGTTTTTTTCATTACATTCTGATTCAAGATACAGTTAGTCTTTAATTTAACGAAAAGGTCATCATTCCTGGTCAAATTGAATTTTGTTTTAAATATTTAGAACTTTTTGATAATGGATTATACTGATGTAATGGTCATTATACATCATGCTATTCTCAATGAATTCATTGAATGTTAATTATAAAAATATTATTTAGCATATGAATTAAAATCTTAATCGAAAATATTGACGAGCGAATCCTTATCGCCAGAAAAATAAAATGAGCAACAATTTCCTGTTTATTCTTTTTCCAAACCAAAGGTTTTTCCCTCGAGGAACTTTTAATCACATTAAGCCACTTACTATATAATATTTAAATTATCATTCATAAGTACAATACACTACACTTTATATAACGATCTTAAATGCCATTCAATAGTCATTAACATCACTATCCTTAGCACATTCCCATTCCTATTCGTGATTCATTTATTGAACTTATTATTGATCGGATTATCCTTTTCATTTGAATGCCAAGCCTGTTTTCCTTCAAGTCTAATCACATGAACCATTTGTTTTGGTTCTTTCCATTATAGATAAGTGGAGCTCATACTTTGTAGTTAAATCCATTTGCTAGATTTCCCAAACTAAACTCTTTGAACATTCATAGAAAAATCATTATGAACTTCATTGAACTGCCTCAATCAAATTGTTTATATTTTCTTCGTTTCTTTCATTAGGTCTGAAATATAATATTTCTACTCTAAATTAAATCAAATCGAGTTGTGAAATTCACTCTTGTTGAGTGGGATTGAAAAATGCCACCGTCATCGGGAGAACTATGGGGTCATCATCTTATGCCACAGAAACTTGACATTGACATCCTTCTGCCAACTGGGGTTATTCTTCCGCTCAAATGCGCCAGAGATCAAACATTAAGTCAAATCAAAGGTAAACATCCTTAAATAATTCTGATCTAAATTTTATAATTAATGAAATTATTAATTCAATAATGAAATAAGTCTATCTAATGAAAAACAATTAATAATCATCCGGATTAATTTTTGAAACAGCTCAAGTATGGAGGGAAGGACCGAAGTATCCTTACTTTCAATTAATGTCTCAAGACACTCATTACGTGTTCACCTCCGTGACTCTCGATGCGAAGAAGGAAGAATTTCACGATGAGTCAAGGCGACTCTGTGACCTCCACCTCTTCGTCGCATTTTTAAAGCTCGTTGAGCCAAATGCAAGTACGAAGCAAGAAAACATCCTCAACTCCAGAATTAGTAAGTGAAAATATTCTTCGCACTTTCTTTCATCTCAATGTTTGATTTTCCATCCAGAGACTCATTTGACCCAACTTATTTTAAACCATTGTTTGTTTGATGATGTGTAGGCGTTGCTCTCGGAATACCCGTGAATCAGCTTGATGAGTTGGAAGAGCCCGAATTGATTGAATATCGGAGAGACGCCGTGGGACTCGTGAAGGAAATTGTGGAGAAGCGGGAATCCTCCCAGGAACTTCATGCCATTTACGCCTATAGTGCCCAAGGAGTAGCGATGACCAAAAAGCTTGCTTATCAAATGAACCAAATGTATCCGAGAGGAATGGTCACTTTAAGGGTTTGGGTCAACGTCCAATCCCGCCCATTCAACGTGGAAGTTCCTATTGAAGCCAATTCAGAGACGGTGATCAAAGTGACTCTCGAGAGTTACCATAAAAGAAAGTCGAGTCACGACCCGGTGTTCTACGCTTCAGACTATTTCCTCAAAATCCCGTCAAGTCAAGAATATCTCTTTAGTCATACTCATGAACCGCCAATGAACAACATCCCCCTGTCTCATTATAAAGTAAGATCATTGTAATTAACATAATTATTTTTAACCCATTTTTTAAACTAAATAGTGGTTAATTATCTCGGGTAAATTCCATTCAAGAATAATAATTTATGCATGGCCTCTAAAATCGATCAACTTGCTATGCAATAACCTATTAACTTTATGCATTAACTCTCCAATCATCGAATAAACATAAGTACGAGTTTCTAACTACGAATGTGAAATTTACCTAATGTTCACGCGTTGAAAAGATAACTATCTGTGTTTTTCCTTCCAAATACCCTCCAAAATGAATTTGAAATATGCAGAGAGATAAAGGTGAACTGTAAACAAATGGCAGATTGTGTTATTTACTCATATCCTAATTCATTATGCAGGATAGAGAGAGCCGGTGAGTCGAGAATAACAGAAATGGGAAATAAAAGGTCATTTCAAGGAGCGTTAAACAGATATCCAGATACTTTTTCGCACCAAGTCGTTAATTTTAGTTTCTATTTAATAGGTATAGAAAATTATCTAATATTGCACGAATGTCCTTTGCGAAGTGCGACTCTTCTTTTATTAAAAAAATACATGTATGGAATATGCGGATGAGATTATAAGCATGATGTATGAAATGAAGGTGTATGCACAAAAGAGTATATCTAAGTACATTGTAATTATAAGTCAGATTCACTCAAAGCCAGTTTTTTTGGTAAATAGACCTTAGCTAAAAAGGAAAAAAATGTGCGTTTGCCCAAGAATCACAAAGTAGATTCTAGTGAAATGCTTACGTCATTCGCTTATAGTTTGTTTTTTGCCAAAATGTAATCTGTTTAAGCGTTTACATTTATATTATAAAAGAGTTTGAGCTGAACACGAGTAGCTTAATAAACAACAACAATTTATATTTTTTGTATATCTTCAATATCTTGTTATCCACCTCAATGATCTATCGTATAGCCACAAGACCACATGGCCACATCCTTTTGCTAACTAAATAACAGTAATTCATATTTTATATCTTTGTATAGTCTCCGTCAATCTTTTATCTCACTATAAATATATATATATATATATATATATATATTGATAATTTAATAATTAAATGATTAACTTAATACTAAAAATCTATCTAAAAATATCACCTATCTTTACGTTGGTCATTTTTCATACATTACTTCAAGCTTAGTAAGAGAAGTTTGGCGGAGACTATATTTGCCTCTGTTCATCGTGTTTTTAATCGCTGGTCCTGGTGCCTGACGCTCATTCACATTAATTGACTAATTCATTTCGAGATAATTCATTCAAATGTCATTTATGGATGTTTTTCCTTTTCGAGTTTGAAATCCGAGTTTAATGAGGAGATTATGGTGAATGACATTTAAGAGGCCATCGTGATAATACAAGGCTAATCAAAATTGAAGAAATGAAACAGATTATCTGAAGATGATTTACAGAGTTTTTCTCATGTTACATTGGACAAATGTGTCATTGCATTGAGTTGAAAATATTTTTGACATTGAATTTGACTTGTGTCATAAGGATTTTCAAATTTCAGATTTTTACGATGGTGAAATAACTCACATGAAATGTTTAAATGTATTGACATACCTAATGTATTTTTTATTTCAGTACATTAGAGAAGCTGTTCGAAAAGAAGAAATACCTAAATTAGAATTTGTGAAAAAGAAAACATTATTTAACCAATTACCGATGGAGACATTCCATGTTCCTGCTTATTATAGGTTGGAATCCATTTTTAATGAGACTTCAATGAAGATTTTCTCAATTAAGCGAAAAGATATTTTAAAACAATGAATAACCACTTTTTGATTTTCAGACGAACTTATCGAATTAGCGAGAATGATCCAAATGCCGATGCTCATTTGTGGCGCATCAATAGTCAATTTCGTGTACAAGTATTATTGGCTACATTTGTCAATGCCACTGACAGTGTAAGATTAACTGTATTTAATTAATATTTTAAATTATAAATAAATTAATTTTAGTTACCTAATTGTAATTTATTTTAGTTTTGCGTGAAAGCTGGGATCTTCCACGGAGAAGATCAATTGTGCGGGATTCTTGAAACGAGTCAAGTAATGTGTGGAAGCCCACGTTGGAACGAAATGCTTTCTTTTAACATCTGCGTTGGTGATATTCCAAGGAGCGCTCGTTTCTGTTTGTCCCTCTGCAGCGTCTCGAAGAATAAAAAGAAACAAGAGGAGCTCTGCATGCTAGCATGGGGGAACATCAACATTTTCGACTTCAAAGGACGACTCATTAGTGGGAAAGTGAGGCTGGATCTCCATCCTGCTCCAATGACGCTTGACTCAATGTCCCTATTAAATCCCTTAAGCGTAACAGGTTTGTTTATTTTTTAAATCTAACTTCACACTAAACTGACACTAAGGACTTATTATTGAATGAATTAGGTTTTTATATTTATTAATAATTCAATTATTAATTTAATATTTGATTTTAATAATTAATATATTTATTGTAATTATTAATATTTGACTTATTGTCTATAGGACCTCGAATAAAGGACAACTTGGCGAAGGAACGTCCTTCTATAGATTTAGAATTCGATCGATACGCAGTCCCCGTGTTCTTCCCCGACAAAACTCAGATCTCCAACTTGTGTCGGTACAATAATGAAAACGACAATCATTTTGAGGAAGACTTATCGGACCCACAATTTGATCAGGTTCTTATTTCTCTTCTTTACCCCTTGTCACGAGATTCAATTTCACTCATGACGTATGTGATTGTTAGAATTATTTGAAAAGCCTGATCAACCGGGATCCGCTCTGTGAGGTTTCCGAACAGGACAAAGCTCTCGTTTGGAGATATCGTGATTTATGTTGTGAGCAATTCCCAAATTCCCTCCCGCGATTAGTCGCTGCTGTCAAATGGACCTCGAGAGATCAAATGGCAATTGTAAGGGACTTCATCTCATTTCAATCCTTTTATTTCCAATTTCCTCTGCTCTTGTATAATCCACCTCAACACAAGTTGAAAAGAATTAGATCACGCATTTATTCTCTTTCACGCAGTTCTACGAGCTCTTGAAGAAATGGAAACCTGTGTCATTGGAGACTGCCCTAACATTATTAGACTGTAAATCGGCCGATATCTTCGTAAGTCTATTCAAAATCAATTATTAATCACAATTAACTTAGGAAAAGTGCTTTATTATTATTTGTTAATACATTTTTTAAAGATTCCTTAATATTAGCAACTTATTATATGATGGGCCATAAATTCATAAATGTGATTTTATCTTTATGAAATTGATGTTTTTGCTTTCGTAGGTCCGAGAATTTGCTGTATGCCGGTTGGATGCATTATTAGGAGAAGCTGACATGTTGGATTTACTCCTTCAGCTTGTCCAGTCATTGAAATATGAGCCTTATATTGGATCTCCTTTGGCCATGTTTCTTCTCCGGAGGGCTCTACTCAACCGGCACATTGGTCACTTTTTCTTTTGGCATCTTCGCTCTGAGATTTCTGGTAAATCTTGGCTCGATGTCCGGTTTGGCCTCATTCTCGAAGCGTACTGTCGAGGTCTCTGCGGTCATTTGAAGGATTTGAACAAGCAAGTCGAGGCCTTGGAGAAATTGACCGTTCTCACAGAAGCTCTGAAAGAGAGGCGTGATGAGGCCCCAAAGGATCGACTTAGGTTCGTTCCTCGTATTGACTCCAACACCTCATTTCCCTTTCTTCTTCTCTCCTTGCTCGTTGGAACACGCGTGGTTCAAAGGGAATTTTTTTCCGGGGTTGTGTACAGGTTCCTGAGCGAGCAGATCAAACAGGCGGACTTTCTTGAAGTCCTCGAAAACTTGAGCAACCCGGTGAGCCCTTGCGTTGAATTAGGGACTTTGAAAGTTGAAGCCTGTCGAATTATGGATTCCGCTAAGAGGCCGCTCTGGCTCGTTTGGCATAATAATGACCCATTAGCTCAACTTGTTGGTAAGTCCGAAGGGAACTTTGTCTTCAACTTTGCCCCCTCGAGGGCCACACAGCCCTGCTGTCTCTCTCCATCACTGCTGTTATTTAAAAAGAAGAGCATATATGCATGATGGAAGAAAAATCTTTTTATTCCTTGCTCCAATAATGGCATTAGAGATGAAGGAAATTACCGTTGTTAAATGTGGAGCGGTGGAGAGAGAAAATGAATTTTAATTTTCGCAGCCCTCGTGCCACTTGGTATTCACTCAAGGATGTTTTGTACAGGATCTGGTGAAACGGCCGCAATTTTCAAAAATGGAGACGACCTCCGCCAAGACATGTTGACACTCCAAGTGAGTCAATTTCCTTTCATATCTCCGAAGCGAGTATAATTTTTTAATGTTTTTTAATGTGGACGAATGTGTTAATAGGTGATTCGTATGATGGATGAGCTCTGGAGGCGAGATGGACTTGATTTAAAAATGCTCTCTTACAACTGCCTGGCGACTGGGAAGCAAGTTGGCCTCATTCAAGTCGTAAGTTAAAAAATAAGCTCACTTACCTTTTCACAAGAACTTCCTTAAGAACTTCCTCGCGTTAAGGAGATCAGAGAAAGTATAAACTGCATATAACTACCTAATACACTACGCTGATATATGGAGCATTTAATGATATAATGCAATCATGATCATACATATTGAGAGGCTTTAAGAACACCTTATCATATATTGCAATATATGTAGTAGTTATATTGTGTATAGAACGACTTCTTGAATGTATATCATGGAAGTTCTTATATGGACTTATGCGTTGAATCTCTTTTTTAGGTGAAAAAGGCTCAGACTGTGTACACAATTCAGCGGAAGGCTGGAAAATTCGCAGCAATCCAAATGAATTCTAAGCCTCTTCACAAGTGGCTTATGGAAAAGAACCGAGATGACAACAAATACGCGAGAGCAATTGACACGTTTATGAAGTCTTGTGCTGGTTATTGCGTCGCCACGTTCATTCTAGGTATCACCATTCACATTACCTTGGGCATTGTAAGGGAATTAACTTGGCTTCTCCTATTTATATAAGACTTTTATTATGTTGAAACTTGTATGGTGAATGGGCTAAAGTGGAGAGTATATGTATAGCTATAATTTTACTTAAGGATATTTTTTAGCCGTACTTGTAGGCATGCATAAAAGGCATATTTACATGAGAGTTTAATTGCAATGTATGTTTTTAAGGAATTGGCGACCGAAATCCTGACAACATCATGATAGGGGAAGATGGTCATATTTTTCACATCGACTTTGGGCACTTTTTAGGTCATTTTAAAAAGAAGTTTGGGATTAACCGGGAACGCGTGCCGTTCGTCCTCACTGAGGACTTTCTCTGTGTCATCGCGAAAGGAGCCGAGAATCCGCAGAAGAGCAAAGAGTTCAAGGAATTTCAACAACTATGCGGGAAAGCTTATATCATTATTCGCCAACACGCGAATCTCCTCATTTCCCTCTTTACGCTCATGCTGCCCACGGGGATCGCGGAGCTCCAGTCCATTCAAGACATTGACTACCTGAGGAAAACCCTGGCCGTGGACATGAACGAGAAGGACGCTCTCAACTACTTCCAGTCCAGGTCATTTTCTTTTTCTCTCTCTCATCAGCTCCGCGGGATGGATATGAGATAATGCCAAGGGTTCAATTTGATCTTTAAAGGTGAAGAGGACGAATTCAAATTCAAATCCCAAGAGTGAGCGGAAATCTCGTGATGAATTATGTATAGGCCGGCTTCCCTTTCGGGGAAGAAGGATTTAAAAGAATTTGATCTGAATGGAAATGAAAATAAAATAGTGTTAAGATGCCTTGAAGGCTTGTATATACACGGCGAAGTCGTTCGTGTGGGAGGATTCCATCTTTTACCTATTATTTATCTTTTCAATGATGTTTCCTTCTTCCAGGTTCTCCGAGGCTTACGGAGGCGGATGGATTACGAAGCTCGACTGGTTCTTTCACGCTCTCAATGGGAGGATCCGGGATGGAACGACGTAAAGTCACGGCGCTCAAGAAATAACTTCTATATCCTTTTATATACTTAATTCACTAGGAAGGATCGCTTTCATACCTCCACAAAAATAAGTCATATTCATACTTACTAACTTACATCATACAGGTGTCTGTTCTTGTATATTCTTATACGAGTACAAACACAAATAGAATTCAACTTCAAGTATTAGCAAGGGCCAGGGATGAGCTTCATAGAAAGATCAATTAGCTTTGTTCGTGTTTAATAATACAAGTTGAGACTGTCATTAATTTTTGAGACTCATTAGGATTATTTATTAGAAAATTAACCTTAGAACTCTCTTGATTCACTTCAAACACATTTATTATAAAAATTCTCATTAGAGTTTATAAGCATTTTTAGTGTGAAAATATAACAAGTTCATTAATTGTATTTATGTTAGATGCTCTTGTATATACTATATAATTACTCGTGATTTCTCTTCGTCATTCAACTAGCCGAACTTGTAATTTTTTCAAAGAACCCAAAATTTAAATGAAATAATGTAAAATTTGTAAATGATAGCGGTTTAATTTTTAAGGACATTGATGAATAATGTTTACCAAGTTCTTCCAATTTGCCTTTATTATGCTTGAACTTATAATATGTAGTTTTCTTCAAAGTGATACTAACTCAAAATGTTGTAAAAGTGAGACTCGTAACGCATTTGTATGTTTAAACTTTTATACCTTCATAAGCTAAATATTTAATTATAGGAACGATGAAATGATTTATATCAAGACAAATTACAAGACATGATAACTAAACGAAATATGAAAATTGACGATGGATGTTATTCCTTGTTGAACAAGGAACGGCGTGGGTGTAATAAGGGTAAAAGTGTCACAGAGTCAAATTTCATCAATTTCATTATACGAACTCATAATTCTTACAATTTAAATTAATAAATAAATGATATGTTATACTGGTAAATGATATGATAATTTTAGGAATTCAATTTGTATTTGTTTGTATTGTATTCTCCCTGAACTTTGATTTGATTTGCAGTGCATTGATTATTTTTTCATGTTAAAAAAGTCAATAATATCCTCAATGTTACGTACTTTTTACTTCACAATTAAAAATATGGCAATAATATCAGAGTTTGAAAGATGTTATATTTTTGTTAAAGTTATTTATTATTTTATGTTTTTAAACTAAATCTTAAGAAATAGACATAGATTTATCTATATTATATTTAAATCTCACTCATTGTTAATTGTAGTTAAAAAGTTATAATAAATTACTTGTTTTTTGCTAATTCCTATAAACTTGCTTCAGTATTAATGAATCAATGCGATTTATACTTCAATTAATTTATGATGATCAATAAACATTTATATATGATGAAGTTAAGTAATGATTCTTATGAGCATTAATTTGGAAAATTTCATTTAATCAAGTTTTATTTCATGCTTTTTTCACACACAATACGACACCTGTGAAACTTGCACATAAGGATTCACTTTTACCCATATGCATCCATCAAACTTTTATAAATTAATACTAATTTATGCATAATATTATGTACACATTAATTTTTATATTATAAGAAATAAGATTAAGTAAATATATTCATAAATATTTAGCAAACGCCAGTCCCTTTGGTATATTATGTTAAGCCTACATAATTTATATAGAGAGTATATAAATCATTTAATCACGACGAACTTCTTTGTAATTCAGAATAAACTTAATAAATATAAATCCTTAGAACTTTAAAAGATTATTACCTAACCAGCTTTTAAATTATTTAATAAACTTATTATTCATCTATGGATGTGTATTAATACACTGCACCTAATTTCATCTAATATACTTAATTAAAATCCCACTTCTCAAGATTCGTGGATAATTTAGTCAACACGCCATAAATACCTGTCCACATTTAATATTTATGGTTCAAATATTAATACTTAATGAGTTATTTATTACAATGCTAAAATATTCATTTATTAATTTCAAAAAACGAAGTAAATTTTAGTGCTATAAGAGTGTTGATTAAATATTTAATATTGTTTTTATTTTTATTTAATAAACATTGAATTATAAATTATATAATAGATCTAAAGTTTATCTATTATTTAAGTGGAGCTATAGATAGGTAGTTTTATAGTAAAAGATTCATTTTTATTAGAAAGAATAGAAAGGCTAAATTGATGAAGAAATCCAATATCGAGAAAAGCAATATTTCATTTACAATGATGCGGACAAGTATAATAATTGTAAATATCACAAGAATCACAAAGTATCATCAGGTTGCTGAGACAGAAAGAGATAAACCAACTACTTTCCTTGTGAAAGCAATAATTCTCCATAAGTCTAAAGGAAAAGTAATTGAAAACAAATTCAAAGAAAATCATGAGATGACGCATGAAGTTGATTGCAATGTATGTAAGCCATATATTCAATAAAATTCTTTCAATGTATATAACTTTTATAAGGTTGTATAAATCTACAATAGATTAATTTTATACCTTCCAATTCTACCGATATAATTAATATATGCTTACTCATTTTGAGAACATGACTACCAAATATAATATTTGCAAAAAATTATATAATATTCAACTATGTATAAGTATTTATGATTGAATAAAACAGTTCCATCAACTTCTCCTTTCTAAAATCTGGGTTACATAACAGACACTCATCAACTTTTGATTTGACACAATATATTTATTATAACTATAATTTCGTCTTTAAAAACGGAAAAATTAAACCTTAATATTTAGGAATATAATGTAAAGACCTAATATACTAAAATACCTAATCAATGCATTTTTTATTAAACTATATTAGATAAATTTTTCACTTATTATGCCATCAAATATTCGAACCTGAAAGATCTGAGATAGCTATTTAATATATCCTATATTATCCATGAATAATATTCATTTTATATGGGTCCATTTATTTTCACCAACTTGTACCTTTTAACTATATTGGTACAATATTAATAATTTTTCATCAATTTCAATTATATTAAATCATCAATTGCGATTTTCATCCTTGAATTAACCTTTGACTAATATAGGAAAGTAAATTATTGATTTGGGGACTTATATCGAACTACATAGTGGAGCAAGTAAGATCAGTATAGATGTGTAGGTTTAGAAATAACAACCATTTCATGTATTTATATTGTATGAACAGGACAAGTGAACCAAAGGACTGAAATGAAAGTGATGGAGTCAAATGTACGTAATTGAAGTGTTAATTCGAGCTGTATTGGTGACAGCGTTTGTTTATTTATCAGAAGAGCGAAGAATTGAAAAGGAGGTTTCCGACTTTCACCCAAACTCCCCTCAAACTCGCGGTGAGTTGGCGAGCTCAAGTTCCGAGAGTTGTGAAACTTGATCTTCCGCCTTTCTTCTATATGTCTCTTGGCTCTCAAAAGTAATAATGTCGGTCCAAGTGAAGGAAATGTCCATTGTGTGCGAGAAAGAAGAGTTAACCTCTAAAGCCGCTCAACTCCTCTACGCACCCAAAAGACACGTTCGGAGAAAAATAAAACATCCAATACCATTATCTACAAGATCCAACACAGCTCCATTATACTCCGCCATAATAAAAACTCACCAAGCTTCATTTCAGGTCAAATGCCAAAAGGTACTAATTCAATAGATTATAAATTATTATAAGCTAGTCTTATAAAACTAAGCATCTGTTTATTACATACATATTAAAAGATAATGTGATGTAAAATATTTAAATATAGAATTACTTTTATGAAGTTTTATGCAAATAACTATTTAATAAGAATAAGGAATTTTTTGTTATTTCACCCAGACATTAGAAATTATTTAAAAAGAGGGGAAATGTTATAAATATTGTGTAATTCAATAAATACATTTTGAATTAGTTTAATCAGATTTACAAATCGGATCAACAATTTCGCTAGCTTTAATTAAACTTGTGCACTCGAACAATAAGTCATTTGAAAGTCAACAAAGATAAATTGCTCACTAATTATCTTTTAGTATAATAAATAAATGGATTATTAGGAAAACAATTGAATGAAAGAGGAGTGTCAAATAGGGATAAAGAGAAAAGTCAACTTTAGAGAGAAAATTCGAATCCCTGTTTCATGAGGATAAAGGCGGATTACCTCTTGTGACAATAAAAGAGGATGCATCAAATGTATGGCAGTCTGTGTCTAATATTAAAGCACTAATATATTCATTTTGTTAGATAATAAATTATTTAATAACAACGAAGAAGCCAAATTGTATTCAGTCTTGATGTATGAGAATGATAAAAGGCTCTCTATATTATCTCCCAAACATATGAACAGGACGTTCCTGAATAAGTATAACAAGCATAATACGCGACACTTAATGATCCTTTCCATTCTCTTCGAAATTACACATCATATTTAGTTTAGTGATGGGCAATGTGGTTTGGATTTTATTATTCATGTTCAAATTGACGGAGCCGATACAATGTCCCCAGTGACGGAGACCGGGCTTGTAATAAAAGACCAAGCTTAATACGCCATAATGGGGATATGTGAATAACGAGGTCTTTATTTACTCCGTGTGTGAAAGTGGAGAAGACGGCATTTGTCATTTGCATAATATTATCCTACTCACGCGCCCTCACAATTTTCACTGTTGACGGGCTGAAGATGTTTCTGGTCTCTAGAGATTATCCTCATTTTTCTCTTTTCCTCCTTCTTGAGGAAAAATGGCCTATTGAGAAACTTTTCTTTAAACTTTCTCTTCCTTTGAGAATTAAAGACTTTTATATAATAACATACAATGCTAATACATACATATAATGATTTTCTTGACGTTCTTTATAAAGAATGAGGTATACTTATGTAAGATTCCTAATTCCTATGTCTAATAGCAATCTTTTCTTTTTTATATTAAAAGCTGCAGTGTTGATGTATGCTTAGAATGGGAGTATTTTGTACACATACATGTGAATATAGAGATTGACTCGGAGCTTTCTTTCGTTCGTTATATATAGTTAATTTTTGTTGTACAAAGGGATTTGGAAGAGCCTTGGACCAATGCGTGTGTAATGTTCTATAAGGATGGAGGGTTTGGATGTGGGAATTAGGATAATGAAACTGGGTAATGAATTAATGAATAACATTGTGTTGAATAGGAGCAAACAAGGAAATTAGATCAAGATCTTTCTATCCATTTGCTTTCACTATGCGGGCCAACCAAGTCTTTTAGACCATAATGTGGATGCTATACAAGCAAGTACATTGTTCTCGTCTTTTACATTGGGAAATTTACTTTAAACATTTAATTACTTATTATTATATTTTTTATTAATAATACCTATGTGTGAAAAGTTTTTCTATTTTTGATCGATCATTGTTTAATAGGAAAATGATATTAAACTATATAATGATTTCTAATTGAATAAACTCATTCTTTTACTTTATAAATTTAAATTCCTAGTTAATGATTTATATACAAGCTTCTACTAAATTCTACTAATTCTACTTCTACAATTTCTAAAAATTATAATAATTAACAATTATCTATATTTTGTATTAATTTAATTTTCGTATGTATATCAGATATAATCCATAAATAATTACTAAAAAACTAATAATTCTATAATGATAAATTGGTATTGGTTTATACTAACAATCATAAATAGATTATACCAACAATAAGTTATAAATGAATATAATTATTTATGAAAATTTCTCATTGTATTGTAGCATAAATACGTAAACATCATTAAAAATTAATTAAGTTCAAGGTATGAGTATTAAAAATTTCAGTAAAAAATTTCATTCGATAAATAAAAAATAACTTTATAAATAGCTGCACATCTTTATAATATCTATAATACATACATGCCCCTTAACTCATAAAAAACGATTAAGCTTCATAATATACTGTAAATTCTTAGATAAGATTATTTTATCATTTATCACCGTTAAGTGAATTATAACAAACTATGTACGCATTCTCAACGTTTTATTCGATTCTATTTATCTACGTGCTACACAGATTAAACTATATATTTATGTATGTTAGTACACTATGTTTTAAACCAAAAGTAAGCAAAGTTAAATTATTCATTAACCAAACATGCTTCTTCTTTATTAACGTCATAAATCACGATTCTTAAATAAAATTTTCGATAAACATGTACATGTAGGTCAAAAATCTCAGAATAATTATAAATGCTTGCTTTGAAAGTTATACCCACACATTTCTTCTTTTTAACTAACTTTAAGGAATAAAAGAAGCAATATCATTATGCTCCTCTTTCCCAGGCATTTTACTCTTTTGGAAAGTGAAAAGAAATTTCATATCTTTAGCCACAGTGAAACTCCGTACAATACTTGCTCTACTTTGTAAATTTCACTTCAAATCCAAGGACTTTCTTTTGGAGAAAGAAAAAAAGTAAAAATATTGGCACATTCTAGAAAGTTTGTTTTGATCATACTTTACTCGTATATTTTAAGGTTGGATTACTTGGATGGTTTTCAAATGGATGAATAAAATATTCTTTTAAGCAATGAGAAGATAATAATTGGACTTTCCTCACCTAAATAAATAAAACTCTCACTTTCATATAATATATTATGTATGTATTTAGAAAGTCCTATCAATTTGCTCTATTCCAGTAAATGTTACAATAACTGTTTTTAAATACATTTTACTCTGATTAAAATTAATTTTTTAAATTATTTATTAAGCCATCTTAAGTGCTTACTAAGAATCTTAATTTCTTAATGCTTTTAGTTTTGACTTAATGAGTTTTTAATAAGATAATCGATAATAAGGAATTGAGGAACATTAAACCTTTTCAATTAACTAACTTCAATTAACTAAGTTAGGCATTTAAAAATTTTAAAAATTCATTTTATAATATCATAATTTTAGAATCTTTCCATCATAATATAAAAGCAGGTTCTCAATATCATCTTTTATTTATTCGTAAAATTGTTAATGATAAATAAATATAAAATCAGGAATATACGTAATCAAAGTAGATCATGAGTGCTTTTTATGAGCAAAATGATAATTATAAATAACTATAAATAAATCTTCTATCTAGCTTAGGTAAGAACTTTTTAAACCATTATAAGAATTGGAATATAGCATTATGATAAAGATATGACCATAATTCACATTTTGAAATATACACCATTCAAATATCATAATTATACTCACCTCCAGCATTCATGAAAATCTAATAATAAAGTATGTAAATACTTACTTATATATATTGTATTCAATATACTTATTTATTATAAATTATAAATATTAATATATCTTATATACCTATTACACACTATAAATAGTATATCATACAACACTACTATTTAGAATATTATTAAGGTTTCATATATAATGACTATACATTGTAGTTTTATAGTTCACGTTTCAGAAGTCAATGGGTTTATCTATTACATAATAAAAAAGAAAAATTAAAAAGTAAAATAAAAGTTTATTTTCTTTAAATATTTTCAGAATTCTACAAGAGTTTTTAATAAAAAATAACAAATCTTTATGCGTTGAACCCGAATATTTAATTTCAGCTTTCTTTAAATACCCCAATTTGCCAGTCAAGTCAAGTTGACTTCGACATCTCTTTCTATTTTTTCAATTATTCGAATTTACACTCAAAGTACTGTGGCTTACAAAAATCTCCGCCTGACCTTTTTTATTTTCATGGTACCTTGGAATCTAGCATATTAGCAAAATGTTTATAATAAATTCACGAATATAATTTTTATGAAGAAAATCAAGGATTATCAAATGAGTAAGGTATGGTTATTTTTAGCAATCGGTTGCTATGTCCATTTTTTGGCTTCTAGTTCACATTTCAGTTCACCCTCCATAAGAATTAATGTATTTCCACGATTCAAGTTTTCACTGTTAATTCACGATCATTATTAAACTTTTAAATCATTACAATTATGAGACTTTGTGTGTCTTTCAAGTTCCCTAATTGGGTAAATTATATTATTGTTTTTTGACGTTCAAAAAATTCGTCAAACATGAGGCTTTTTTGGTATAGCCAATACAATGCAAAATTTTAACCATTTTCAATGTAATAATTTTCATCGAGTAAAATATTTAAGCACTTATTCATGAACAGAACTTTGTAAAGACACAAACTTTCAATATATTCATTATATTTAAAAAATAAAATTCATCTTGTTTTGGCATTAAGATGCCCATTCTTGGAAATACCTTTTTTACATTGTTTTAAATGAAGTAAAATAAAAGCGTGAACTGTGAACTTAAAAATTTTTTAGTTTCATCTCTAAGGAGTATGTCCGCATGTTGAAGAAAGTATAATTTGATCAAATATTATTTTATAGTTAACACTTTAGCGATTCCAGGGTAATTTTTCCCACATTTCCATGAAAATAAAAAAGGTCAGGCGGAGATCTTTGTAAGTTACAGTAATAGCTCTTTTGCTCTCCTTAAGAGAAATATATTTATCTTATTTATAACTTTTTTTAATACAAGTTAGGGCTAGGTGTTTTTTATTTGAGAGCATTTAGAGTGGGAAAAACAAGGCGCCTTGTTTTTATCCCTATAGGCCATATAACCCAACTCGCACGTCGATCAAATGATCCGAACAACTCTGATTTAAGTGCTCCATTTCTTCGACAGTCTCAACGCATTCGTATATTGTCACAATGACCCAATTCGTCATTTGTTTCATCTAAAAAGGAGAGATTCCTCCGGATTGAGACATTCAATAATTGAGTAATTCGATCAACGTCAACTACTTTTGCAGGATAAAAGAGAGATGAAAAATGAGAATTTTGACTCACTTTTCATCTCAGTTCCCACCCTTATCATTTTTGGTTTAGTAAAGAGAGGGAGAGAGATACATTTATATTATGTAAATAATATTGAAAGCTGCGGGTTCATTTAATGACTATGACCCGCTTTTCCCTCAAAATGCGAACAATAATAATAATACTGCTTGGAGTATCCTCCTTTGCTCTACACTTTCAAAGCGGAAAGAAGGATAGAAAATGGAGGTGGAAGAGAGAAAGGAGAAAACTTATTTAACGCAACAGGTTCAGAATTCTTATATGCTTCACATGCATTCATACGGTTCGATATATTTTAAGTACCAGAGAGCCTCAAAAAACTTTGTGTCATCCTCAGAAGAAACGAGGGATTCCTCTGTCTCATATTTCGCGAATTAAATATTCAAAACGCCCTCCGCGTTTCTCAAAAGTCTCATCAATTTAATACCATGATAATGCATGTACGTACAAGGTATTATTTGTAAACTTCATTCTTAACAACACCAGATGAATGTCATCACATCAGATTACTCCACTTATTTAAATTAAACCTTATCATTTGACACCTTCATAGATCTCCCACATTTAAATGCTTTAAGCGCATAGACAAACTACTCTATATAAACATTTTACTACGTGTAATATGCATAATCTAGTATCATTTTTGTAATACTCCTACGCAGATTGCAAATGTCAGTTCACCTTCAAAAAAATTAAATCAATAGACAAGATTTAAAAAGCTTCTTATTCTTTTCCTCGTTAGCTGTAAATAGTGAAAGCTTGCATGTACCTAATCAATTAGAATTAAGTTATAATTGTAAATGAATACCTTTGACTAATTTCTAATTTCTACATTGGCTCAATTTCTTGTATTATTTGCCTAACTGGTATAAATACTTTGCTGTCGTTTTAAAATCCTTGAATTTTAGAATAAAATGAGATTTATAGTATATTTTGTTGTATATATTTATCTAATATTCTAATAGTACTTTTACAATGTGAATGACCACAAGGTCATTTTAAATTGTATGTAATAGATATTATGCTTTGGCGACGCATTCTATTTCTCAAAATGCATATATTAAAACACCATTTTATGATATATAACATTATATAAGATTGCGCTAAATCTTCAATAATAATCCATGATTAATTTTTAGTAATATGCAAACCCCTTTTGTTAAGTTTGAGTTTTTCTCTCTGAATAGTTATGTAATATATTTGTAATTTAGTCATCATAGAATCCGAGCGAGTCGGGGTTCTCTCCAATGTCGAGGTCAAAGGTGAAGTCGTCGCCTTCTTCTCCAACGGCCGTTGGTTGTAAGAGGCAGTCTTTTTCTAGGACGTCGACGGCGTTGATTTTCTCTTCTCCTTCTTCTCCCTCTTTGCAATCCTCATGGACGACCATGCCAGTGAGGGCGACGATGTAATTTTTGGCAAGGGTGAGAGTTTCGAGTTTTGAGAGTCTCCGACTTTTGCTCGCCACGTGCGGAATCACTTCTCTCAGGGACTATAGAGAATAAAAGAGTAAATGAGCTTTCACAAGGGCACAAGTGGGAATCAAATGAGAGCAAACAAGGTAGAAATGAGGTGAGTTAATTTATCTTCATTCACTTCCACACTGGGACTCAAAAAAGATCAATAAAAAGTGAGGAAAATCATTTGACGAACTTCCCCCTCAAAGAGCCCTTTCTCTCGTGACGTAGGAAATTAACAATTAACTCGACCTCGACTAATGATGATCCCAACGTGATAATTCTCCTTGTGACTCGAATGAAAATTGTTCTGGTTTACTGAACTTTCAAACGCATTCCCAAAATACTTTATTTATGCCTTGTCAATTCAATATTCATTTTATCCCAGGTTTAAAAACTATGAAATTAATATGCAAAACAAGTAACAAGTAAATAACGAACAATAACAATGTCAAAAATTAATCTTGTGAAAACGTGGCTCAATTAGTGCTTTGATGTTCTTATGAATAATTAAAAAAATCTCCTCCTAAAAATCTTCTGAAAATTAACAATAGTAAAGTAATATCAAGTTCGTTTTAATGTTTAGTTTATACACCTATATTATAAATAGAATTACCAGGAATTCAAAGGTTACAAAGACCTGCATACGTCAATTAGATTATTGAATAGATGACGTGAAGCAAAGTAAATGAACGCATTTTCAAAACTTCTGGTGAACCTCAAATAAACAAAACTGGAATTTTGCTCGAATTGATTTTTGTTTTTTACAACGTTGTTTCTTGATCCCAACCATCCATTAAAAAATGCTATTTTGACCACAAACCTTTGAATACATGAATATATAGTACTATTTATACCATATAAGTACTTTGTTGATAAAGAGCATGTAGGTAGTAGCATGCCATAATAATTATTGTAGAAATTGTTGTCCTATTTAATAAAAAAATCAAAAGTAGAATGAATCTTTCAAGTTTCTCACGGAAATTTTCTCAGCCTCAGAATCACTCAAAGGAAAGTTGGTGATGAAAGTTATGAAAAGTTTACATAACAAGTAAGGAGGAAAAGTAATTGAGACATGAATAAAGTTTCTGTGGGAGTTGAACCGCCGTCTTCAACTGTATCAATACACTCTGTGGACTTTTGCCAATATTAAATATTCTATTGAGAATCATTGTGAGTGTGTTTTTGAGCCATTAGGTGAGTCAAGTAGAGAAATTTCTACTCAATTACTCCCTCCATTTCTCTTTCATCGGCCCTTCTATGACATAATAACTAAATATCAAGATATGTATGGTTTTGAAGAACATCGCAGGTTTCAACGTCCGCCAAACTATATATTTAATAAACCTTGTAAATATTACAAGTCACATAATAATGCAACCAGTTTGTCCAAGGAATTCCATGTTTGTTCTGTAGCATTTGATCCTGAAGGTAGGAACGTAATGGACGTGAATGTGTGTATAGTAGCCGAGGATTCCCGTACCTATTCCTTTGTAATTTGACTGGGGAGTTGGGGAGTGAGGAAATGCCAAAGATCAAGGCCTATCTAAACTAATAAAATGCTCATAACATTTTAATGTCCTTTTCCCTTTTCATCTTCTGGCTCAAGGTATCTTTTCCCCAACCTCACGCAATTTTAAATATGAATCGCAACTTCACAATGAGCCTCCCTTCATTCATCAACTCCCTTTGTTCGAGACGGTGCGCTTTCATTAATAAGCAATGAACCATCGCTACGTTTTACAAAATGTCCCTTATGAGTTCCCTTGAGCAAATATAAATGCCTCAGTGGTGTGTGTGTGTCGGTGTTTGTGCACCATGCATGTTTCTGGGCGTGTAAATAGAATACTTGGCGTAAAAGGATGACTTTCATGTGGTTGAAGTCTATAATATTCTCTATGTGCTTGACACTCGTCACTCAGTTGTTTTTTGTCATTAAGCCTGGTAGTTTTTTGTATTTAGTAGAGAAAAAGGTTATTTTCACTCACCTGGAAAGCCTGGTTGAGGGAATGCATTCTGAGACGTTCTCTTTCGTTGCTCTCGAGTCTTCTCAGAGTTTTCTCTCGTGCACTGAGGATGAGCTTCCTTCGACCAACGGGATTTTTCCTTTTAACATTCGCGTCTTCGGCTGTCTCATCTCGTCCGCCTTTCATTTCGATCAATTCGGACTCTGAGGTTGTGTCATTGATTGAAGGGGACGCATCCAAGGTCACATCAGCAATGCTTAGAGACACGAGAGCAACATTGGGGGAAGAGGTCGTGGAAGAAGAATCGCTTAGGTAGAAATCACTCGATTCGTCCAACATCCTAAACGGATTAAACAAATTAAATTAAATATTAAAAATAATTAATTAAATATTACAAATATGCTAAATTAAGTATTACAAATGCTAAATAAAAATTACAATTAATTTTGATTTTAATTTATTAACAGATTTACAAATAGTTGACTTTTTGAGTCTAGGTGTATAAGAGAGATTAAAGAAAAATGGGACACGAAATAAATTGAACCAGCTAGATGTGAGCGTAGCAAATTGAGCCTTATTGTTCAAGTAGCTTTTGCTGCTTTCGGGTGAAATGGAAAGTTGAGAGGTTCATAATGTTTAGATACACTTTATGTTGTATAACAAGACATAGGAAATATTTTAAGCCTGGTAAGTGTGATATTTGTATGAGGAAGTAAAGTAATATAATAATGAAGGCCTCCGAAAGTGCCTTTTTAGAGGGAAAAAACATGTGGAGCAGAAGGTTCAAGTCGCGGCTTTGCTTTCCCTATATCTTTTAATGCAAATGTAAATCTTGTCCTGGAAATTTTCCGCTTTCGCTCGAAGGAAACTAAACACTTACAACCCCATTTTACCCGTCTCTTTTAAACACACGTCTAACTTTCTCCCTGACTTTCTTTTAGGGATATTTGTAAACAAAGGTTTTTTTCTCAATGGTCCCGAGAGAGAGAATTTCTATCATGTCCAACTCCTTGGTCTTATTGCCTCGAAATGCTCCGATCTCACGATCTTTCTCTTTTATATACAAAAACAAAAGTGAATTGAGATTTTATTCAAAGGGACAAGACGAGCGACTTGGGAAAGAATGTCTTAAGACACTTGACACTCAATGTATACATACAAACATGAATTTTGTATTATCTACATAGTAAGAAAAAACTATATTATTTACATGCACATGCGAATGCCAAATTCTCAAAGTGAAGATCTCAAAAGACGAAGCGACTCTCTCACATTATTCAAACTAAAACAAATAGGATTACGCAGGGAACATCGATGTTTTTCTGTGTGAGTTTTCGAGTAATTCACAAGCCTCATCTCAAGTTCAAGAAAGATCTTTTCCGCTTTTGTATATATACTTACATAATGTCTCGTGTGTATAAAAAATATAAGAATAAAAAAAGTTTTTGGACCAGAATCTCTTCTGCCCATTCTTTCCTTCTAATAATCTCGTAATATAAAAAGTTAGCTTTATAGTCCACCTACGCGGCGGTCTAATATATAGCACCATATAAATAAGTAAATTCATTATGGATATAAGCTATATTTAGCTATATTTATACTAACTTTTCTTTTCTGGACTAAAGACTTAAAATGAGTATAATAAAGAAAACACAACATGGAGGAGAAGGACTGTAAGATCATAAATCTTTGATTCATATGGTAGAAAGACAAGCACTTCTCTTGTCGTCCTTTACCATTTTTAAGGGAAGTATTATGGGAATTTCCATTTATTTATTGTGGAACATTTTTAGCTATTTTCCCTTTTGATTCTTCGTCCCGAGACTCCCTTTGTCTAAATATAGTTAACTGACGCAGAAAAACTCATTATTTAAAGAGACCGTTAAGTGCGATGAGATGAACAACACTCTCAAAGTGGCTCTTTATATTACAAATTTCCCTTTGATTATCATTCTTGAATGTTTATGCATGGATAAGTTAAAAAATTACCAAACTTAAAATCTAAAAATAATATATTTTTAGCAGAAATATACAGTTAAACATCTTTATAAATATTTTTTATAAGTGAACACTTAGTTTTTCAACCAGTAAATACTTCAACTACCATATTTTCCTAGACTTTAAAAATTAATATTATTGATTAGGTACTATTAGATATATTACATTGTATATAACATATTGCATATTACTGACTTGCGATAAGAAAGTTTAAATGAGAGATTTGAAATTATGGGAGCTATTTTTACGAGTTCGCAGAAATAAATCTTAAACTATGATTTTAATGAATGTGCTTTTAGTTTTTTTTACCTTGTTATCCTATTTGTTCCAATGGCTGGTGAGTAATGTTGAGAGGCTTTGAGGTGATGCGGAATTCAACTTCACAGTAATTGAGGTTAAAACAGAAAAGTTGTCTAGTTAAAAATTAGACTAAGAGTCTCGGTAATGTTCAAGTTTCTCCTTGGTCTTGAGAAGCAGAGCGAGTGGAGAACTATAAAGTTTCTCAAAGAAAGCGTAATGAATATCAAGTTCCTTCGGTTCGTTAATAGTGATTCTCTCGGAGAGATCCGAGCGAGAGCCTTCTCCTAATGCCTCGTGATAGGAGAAGAGAAGGAAAAACAGAGGGAACGGAATTGGTTCAACTTGTCGACAAAAGAACCAACTCGTGAGGCTTCGTCCGAAATGTCTAATTAGATTGCTCCGGGAATCCGAGCCAACCGCGTTAGTTGACGCGGAAGGATGTAGTGTACGACACGAGATGTGTCTCCGTAATATTATATACACATCAAACTAGGGAAGTCTGGAAAGGCAAGAGGGAAATTAATTGTGAGTTTAATGTCCTATGAGTTTGGGACGATTTCTGAGTGGGAGAAATTAGTTGGATCCAATGGGTTTGAACTGGGATGTTGGGTTGGTGGTGGAGAGAGTCTGAGGAGACTTGTAGGCTGCCCGAATGCTCACCGCCTTCTGATGCCTGTTGCTCCAAAGGAGGGAAACTGGGAGGCGAGGAAACCCTGGAAGGATCTCCATACATTCACCACCATCAGACTCTCTTTCTCTTATATGAGGGAAAGTAGTTGTTAAGCTCGTGCCCGTGCTCGAACTCGCCAACGTCGAGGACGTCGCTAAGAACGCCGACGACGCCCACCGCCCACAAAAATCTCATTTTTAAAGGGGGAATCTGAGGAGTCTTTTTAAGAAAATTCCCCCAGTTGCTCAAGACTCTTTTTTAAGCCTCGCCCTCTCTTCTTTCTTTCTTATGAGGGAGTGTCAAAGAAGAGATAATGGATTTGCTCTTTGTTATTACCATCTCTTCTTTGGACTAAAAAAAACTTCATAACTTTCATAAAACCCCAACTATCTGAACTCAGAGCATCAAAAAGGTGAAAAACTATAAAAAAACTGAAAACTTTGATCTATTGTATCTTTGTATCAGTAAATAAATGTATAGTAAATACCTAAATCCAATTTTATACTGTATATCCGTTCAGTATTTCTTATATTTAAGAAGTTTTAAATACTTTTATTATAATTATCAAGAACAATTTTTAAATAGAGTTAGCAATTCTACAAGCAAGACATTGAATAGCATAAAAATATTAAAGCTAAATAAAAAGGAGATTAAAAAGGACATATTTTAAAAGAAATTTATTTCATGCATAAATTGGATTAACCAAGTTATATGAGTTCCCTTTTCACCTCGAATCTCCAAGAGGAAAGAAAGAAGGATGTGCAAAACTTCGGTTTCCGATTAAAAAAGGAAAATTGGGAATTGAGAAAAAATGACATTAGTTTGTTGAATAAAAAAAGGCATTTTTAACGTTAGACTTGTAAAAATTCCAGGAGCATATACGATTATTGGAAGAGCAGAGCTGAATACATTTGATTTCTTTTCTTTCCTCTTTTCACTTTGATCTCTCCGAGGTATTGTGAAGAGAATTGATGAATGCAATGCACCAACTTACCCCGTAAAAACAAAATGACGCAAAAAGAAGACATGTTATTTTACACGGGCATGATAATAATAAAAATATTGTCTTAAGTTAGATTCGTCTTTCCATATCTTTATTTTCGTTATCATTGGGGAATATTTTTTTAGCTGAATACTCTTTTCATGTGGATGTCAATAAAGGTGCAGATTTCAAAAATAAATCAGCCATCTCCCTTATAATAAATGATAATAATAGTGAGCGTTGATATACAAAAATACAAATAAATTGAAATGATTATATAGGTACTCAAAGTAAATATATTCGTACCAACTTACATGTAAAGTTGTGTTGTAAGTCAGTAAGATGTGGGGCAGACAACTGTCGTTCCATTGCCCATCAACTTCAAGTTGACAAAAAAAGGCTTTGAAATACTTCAATCCTCAATATCAAATTTTATACCTGATTATAATAAACGTCTTTCAAACGAAAACTCGTGATTCCCGCTGTGCGACCTTTTAAACTTTACATTTCCTTCTCTTTCAGTTTATTTTTTGAGTACATACTTGAATGCAGTATTATATAATATTGCATTTAACTTGCAAAAGACTTTTTTATATGATATTTTTCATAAGTAATAACGCAACAATTCTTATTATTCATACATACAATATTTAATTTCATTAGGTATACTGAATACAGAATTATAAGTACAATTTTCTAATAAAAATATTTTTGCTACATTTGCTTTTTGTCATTGAAATAAAGGTGCAATCGAAATCGATTTCGTGTATTTATTACAATAAATATATTTCGATTGCACAAAACGGAATAATAACTTATCGTTAGTTAAAGATTAGTCTGAAAATATGTTGCAAATACATGCTCTGACTTTCAGTTAAAGATTATGAGAAAATCTAACAATATTCAACCTGTGAAGTTGAAAAGAGTTGGAGAAAATTGACTTTTCCACAGTGCCCACATGAAATGAGACTGGGAAAATATGAAAGTGTTGGATATAAAAGCAGTAAACTCGAATTTTAATTAACCGAATCCATCTCTGTTGATGACATTGGGGTTAAAAAGATTATGTTGGGCCTTCACACTTCTAATTCTCAGTATTTCCACAAAGGCTAATACGAGTAATATATCTGTAATGGAGATCAATAACTTTGCTCTAATGAGCTCTCCCAAATGGTAAATATTAGAGAGATTATTTGAAAATAAATTTGCCAGAGCAAAGCGGCTGAATTAATTTAATTTTCTCTTTTAAGACATAAGTAGGCACCACTATTATTTAAAATTTCATTTGATCAAACAAATATAATTAAATATGTAATGAATTGATCAAGTGTATTAGCTTATAAAGCCATTCTAGCTTTTAAAAATATATAAACATTTACATCTACAGTCATTGCTTAACTATACTTGAGTATAATCAAGGGATAAATTCATAGAATTTAAATTCTTTGAATTTATTGGTTTATAAGGCTTATTGCATCACAATGGGTTCTCCGAAAAATTAATTTATCTATATGCAAAATCAGAGATTTATTTCAACCAAAAGAGAGATTACTGGGAAAATGGAGTTAAAAAAGTAATTTAAAAGAACAATTCTCAATTTTCCAAAGACTCACTCCATTGTTGAGTGAGTGAGTGAGCGAGGATTTAAAAAGGTGAGGGCCAACAAGAGTTTGCATCTTTGCATAACATCCATGTATATATTTCCATTAAATAAAAGGACTGAAAGGAGGGGATAAGAAGGAAAGGCAATTGAGCTCCAAGCTTCCAAACAAAAGATAATGAAACTCTCACCGTCTGTTCCCACTTTCTATTCTTTCTATACGAATCTCACTTTTCTTTAACCGCATACTTTTCAACCCCTCAATTCGGAATACTTACCTACTGTGGTTTCTCGTTCAGAATGCCCAACTTTGCTAGAGTTATTGGTTAACCAATTCAGACATCTTAGTTATTCGAGTAGATTAATTTTCTAGAAATCCTTAATATAGCAAATGTTATAATATCTTAAAATTTAAAAAATTAATTAAATATTATTAATTGAATGAACGTATTTCTCACTGTTTACCTCGGAATGTAGAAGTAGAATGAAATGAACCATTTAACTTTAGATTTTTATTAAAATTATTAATATTAATATTGGTATATTAAATGAGATCAATGAGCCAAGTCAGGATCAATGTTGTAAATATTTAGCTTTTTTGTTCACTCACACACTAAATAGTTCATTTCGTACATATGAGAGTGCATTAAATTTGTCAAAGAGAATAACGTCTGTTTGAGTAAATGAGAGGAGTAAAAGGACCCTTGATATTTAAGACAAGAAATGAGATTGGGGTGTTTGCCTTAGATGTGCAAATATGATGAAATCTAATAAAGAATTAGAAAATGACATTTCATTTCTTCTTATTTTGGGAGAAGAAAAGAGAGTGTTATATGGATGCGGAGGAGGATCTTGTGCAATGTAACTCACATTATATATGTAAACATACATTGTAGGAGCTGTTCTATAGACGTTGTTACTCTATTTATTTCCCAATTTCATCATTCTGCTCTTGAATGTCTTGGAAGAAAAGTGATATGCTTTTTATTAGCCCTTTTGAATTATAGAGTAAAAACAGTTCTTCACTCTCCCACTTTTGTGGCTCTTGAACAAGAAATGAAAAGAACGTCGCTGTGTCAATGTTTTAGAGATGAGAGGCATCTTCTAACGTCGTTTCATATCCTTATTATAGGATTGGATATAAAAGGAATGAAAGGGCAAGTAAACAAATATGAGGTCTCAATCTCAACTCCTCAACTCTCACAGTCCATCATCAGAATTCAATTGAGACTAATGGATTTTTCAAATGGAGTTCCTCTTCATGGGAAAAATCGCTTTTTAGGCCAAAGAGCTTGATGGATTTCCTCTCCATTTCGGATTTAAGTTTTTAACCTTTATCCAGAGACATTCTCATGATGAATAAATGCGAAGGCTTATAGATATAGAGCACCTCATGATAATCGTCGTCATTACTTACCTGTGCATGATATAGTTCACGGCAATTGCTACATTTTATAGCTATTTTAGTAACTTTTCAACTTTCCTGAATGATTGACATATAATAAACTTTTCAGCGCAATTTTAAATTATCTACCTACAATAATGTATTTAAATATCAAGAGACTTACCATATTAGTATCACTAGTTATAGGTACGACCAATGACATTTTTTTTATTAAATATGAACTTATTTACAAATTAAATATAATTTCAATGCTATATAATTTAATATTTTTATATGGTTGTATACGGTTGTTAAAAGTTCTATACAAACAACATGATTCTTAAATTTTTAACTTTTGAAATTGAGACGAAGCATGAAACTAACCAATTAGATTTGTAAACAAGAATCATTTGCGTGTAGGTGTAGTTTTTCTTTTCAAAAATTGCGAAAAGAGATAAATTAAACTAGTTTGTTTCATGCAGTTATTTCACATTTTTCAGTTTATTAAAGATACAAAAATCTATGCATATTATAATCATAATTCATAATACAATAAATAAAATGATCTTTGATAAACGAGATGTGGATAAACGAGTCTTGGATTCAACAAGTTGTCAAAAAGGGTAAAGAGCGACCTCACTCACACGTCAGTGAACAAATGAGAGGGAAATGGGTCCAACAGGAAGTGTGATTGCGGAGAAGAAATCTGAGCTTAACGTTGCTCCGGAGACAAATTGCTATTTGACATTTATTTGGAAAGGGTCATTTTGACTCTGGGGTTTCATCTCGTGACGGAGAATCTTTCTTTGCCAAAAACTTTCAACTTCTTTCACTTTCATTTTGCGAGTCAAACACATGAAGTTTATATTTATTCGAGAAAAGCAAAATCAATCCTCCTACACTTTTTCCCTCCTTCTATAATAAAACTTTTTATACTTTTAGATATCTTGCCCACGCAAAAATATGCTTGTGTAAAGCCATATATATATTGTATATTAACAAATAATATTAAAATTGCAGTAGTAGGTATCTTAACTTATAATAAATATCTATTTATATCTAATTAGATGAGCTTCGATAAGCGTTGTCTGGTATTTTGATAAATGCATAAATATTCATAATCATTACTTCATCGATGTCTCATTCTTTGCAATTTGAATATTTATATAAACGACCATGTACTAATATATTAATATAAAGTAAATAGTTAAGTATATTCACGAGGTATAAAGAATGTAATCAATTCTTATAAGTAAAACCTATATATAGTATTCTTGCATCTTCACATTGTCTTTCATCCCTCGAGTCCGTTGGACATGAAAATAAGGAACGTGAAGAATAGAGACGACGATTTACATTAACGCGCGTGTTCTGTTGAGTGTCACTCTCGTTCTTAATTCAGATTCTCAAGCTGAGTGTGTCGGGTGTGGGAGGAGAGTCATTTCATGTCACGGGACGCTGATTAAATCCGAAAGAAAGGAGATAAGGGAAAATCCGGCGTGGATTAGGGCAGGCACAATACTCAATGGACCAACTAACAACATGTAAGGTAAAGTGTCACATACTTAATGCAATCCTTACTCGAAAGCTCGCAACACACAATGTAAAACACAAAACAACAACAACAATATAATACTTAAATGTAAGTTAAAGCTGCATACAATACTTAACCATTAAATTTACCCCATACTTTATACGTAACATAAATATATTCATATAAGACCACTCTCTTTAACTTTTCCTAAATTAATATTAAATACATCTTTATAAGGAATCACTATTAAAAAAATATTTTACATATGATACTTACACAATTTTCTATTCTATTAGTCACAATTTAAAATAGCTAGTGTAAGTGAAAGAAAATAGTGTAAGCATTTTTCCATTTTACTCTTTCTTCATTTTACATTCCACATAAATAGTATTGCCTTGTATGCATAGGAGAGCTTTTGGCTGCCTTATAGAGAATTGAGCTTGTCTAACGAAAAAAGACAAGTCGGATAAATGAAGCATTAAAGTCTCTCACTCTTTTCATCAAGGGAATTGAATTGAGATTCAACTTTGCATTTTGCCTCTTAATTTCCCTTTGTTGATCCCCTTCGACTTCTTCTCAATGAACTTAAATAGGAGACTCTTAACGAACCCATGCGGACAACTCAGCTGCAATTAAAATGAATGTGCGAGTGTGGGCGTCCAACGTCAAAAACCATAGCAGAACATTAGACTTTCACCCTACTATCCCCCCATGAACCCGCACAACGCCTTATATCTAATCTTTGATGTAATTAAGTACTTTTATTTATGCTACATTCAAATTACAAATTATCTCCACTATTTATCTCCACAACAAGTGCGACATCCCATGATAGAATATATTCCGTAGCGCAATTGAGCAGTACATTGATCACTATATAAAATTGAATTAACTTGAGGGATTCATTAATATGTATTAAATTTAAGGGTATTTGTGGAGCTCCTTCTTGTTTTCCTTCTTTAATTTTGATCATTTGAGGGGTACCTAATGTTTATAAATAAATGTATTATTGTATTTACAAACTACGTAGGTTATTATACCATTGAATAATTATAATATATGCCGGAGCAATTACTTTCAGTTTTGTAGTGAACGAGAGTTTTCGCCCTCTGAGACTTGGAAATTGTATCTTTCCATTCATCAGTGTTTGCTCACCATGATCTATCATTGCAAGTGCGACTGTTGAAGGAGGAGGAGCGATAAAGCCAGATGAGACTGGAAGAGAGACGAAGTATTATTAATGAGAGATAATGGCAAAGGTTCCTGCTCTCTCATCCATCTCTCCCGAGAGATAATAATTAAGACTTTAATTGAGAGATCAAAAGGTTTCAAATAACTTACAATTCTAATTAATTGACTTTAAATATACACTGCGGTTGAGAGCGCAATTAAAATTTTTAGAAAAATGAGCCATTTACTATATTACCTACTGTAATGAACATATTAGCTTTCATTAAAATGACAGCTCATCTTTTCAAAATCTGTGTCTAATTTGTAAATTACTCAAGTTCTATACTATAATAAACATAATTAAATATTTTACTTATTAATAAAATTTAATTGTAACTAAAACTTAATTGTTTAGGCTAATATAAATCATTACTTTGAGGTTTAATTACGTATATAAATAATCAAATTATTAAATAAAAGTATACAATATTTCCTTAAGCTCTAGTCTTCTATGGTTGAAATGAAGTTTGTTCAATGATTATCTCTTGGTTCCCGCCGATTGAACCCGTCTGTGTTTTATGCATAGCATTTAGAATGTGTATTTTCCATTTGACGGAGATAGCGGGGCGTTGGATCGATTTTGGGAGTGAAGAAGATTAGAGCCAGCGAGTCGTCGACGAGGAGAGTCGGTGGGGAGTGAAGTAAAAGTAGAGCATTTACATTAGATTACATTTCCTCATGGCCTTTAGTGGCGGTGGAGTTGTCTCTGAATGACTCAAATGTAAAACAAGAGGACTGGCGGATTAAGGCAACCGCTAATGAATACAAATACAGGAGAATACCCACGAGTTGCTCTCACACACAACTTCACATCTCATTCTATTTATCTTCAAGGTTCCCCAAGTTCCGCCAACAACTTCGACCATTCAACTTTCACTGGAGAAACAAAGGGAGAATATGGGAAAATACCTCAAGTGCTAATGCAATTTGAGGACGTTCGTTTATGAATATGTAAATATTCCACTTTTGTTCATGCTGATGAACCATATTCCTATTTAGACACTTAATTCAACGAATTTCGATGCCAATTGTCTATTTCTTTGCATTACACGGTAAATCTCCTACTGTAATCATTAATCATAATGCTTTAAAACATTTCAATCATTTCTTCTTACTTCTATCATTACATTAATGATTTGTTCACATTTAGTTAAAATGGATCAAAAGTCCAGTAATTGGACGTGCACATGCATTATTCTCAAGTATTATGAAGTCTATTAAATAGTTTTAGTTCGAGTTAACGCATATAATACTAATAGTCAGATAATAAGTATCGTATTTAAACAGTAGTAAATGTTTAGTTATATAGTATTATATAGTGTGATTCAACTAACTTTAAGAATAATAGACGTTTTTGTTAAATCCTAAAAATTGTATTATTAGTATTGGAATTGCCTTCATTATTATAGGGAGCTCTGTGGTAATGGAATCTAAGGGAGGGAGAGCAATTAAGAAAGATAACGGGGCCTTTAGTTGTATTTAATCTTTAGAAATGCGATTCGGTTTTTAGAATCCATTAGTGGAGAGATTTTATGGCCGTGGGTTTACTTTTAAAGATCATCCTCTTGAGGAGACCTTAATGGGTTGAGACGAATAAAAGATGTAGAGATAAGAAACCTCCTTCCATAACTTCATATGTACAAGACGTAAAATGCAAATTACATTCCCGACTCCGAATTATTTTACGTGTAGTGGTTTTTAATTTCATTTTACTTTTTGATTAGACTTCTACATTTACAGCTGTTTTTTTAATTGCGTCGTTAACGACATGTTTAATTGCTTCAATTTTAAAGAAAAATTAATTTTCTTTAATTTTAATCGAAAATTTGCTCTTTTATTAAAAAATAATCCCATATTGTAAGATATAAACATTAATTTGATAAAAAAATACTACCAATAACTTACTAATTGGTCATTTATAATAGAATTGGATATGTGATAGTTAGAGAAAAGCCTGAAATTATACCTTAAGATCTAACTAAATTACTATACTAATTTATTCCATTTAATATAATTTTAATTGATATATTTATTATAGCAGTTTATAAAACTATTTCATAACTTTCATATTTGCCTAAATAATTAACATGTAGCAAATTCTTTAATTTAAACAACGTTTTTCTCATTTCTCCCTCATCTTTTCCCCTCTCTCCTAATTCCATGCAATATTCTGTCCTACTTTTCAACTTTTAGATTAAAAAGGATTAACAAAGATCATTCATAATAAAATGAATCTTTATCCTGTATAAATAACTTGGTAGTCGATTTACATATATTTATGATATAAAGTATATCTTAAGGTTCCAACTAACTAAAGCTATACATAATAGTATATGTGAGCACTGTACTGGAATTTATTTGTAGTTAATTTATATACAGTAGGTACCTATACTTCTGTAAATTCTGTGCACAATAGCAGAGCTAACTACAAAATGAACTTCAATGAATGAAATGTTTGAGGGCAGTTTATTCACAAACAACTTTCATCTTTTTAAACTTTGTCGTTGAATTTGTATTTAAATAAACCTCAAGAATAAGGACGGCAGGGAACTCCCATTTCATTATGTAAACCACTTATTCTTATAATAAAGTATGTAGACAGTCCTTACCAATCTACGCCTACGCATTACTTTGAGATTTAGCTCAAATTCCCTTCTATATTAAATACCACCTGAATGAATTTATCGATTTTAAAAGTTTACCTTCTAAAAGACATTTTCTCTTTATGCTAATATTGTTCTTATTGACAAAAGTTTATATAAAAAAGTAATGCTATATTCTATTTTACATTTATTTGGCTTTAGCTAGTTAGAAACCAAGGCCATGGATGTTGAGGAAAGTGAAAAGGGAAAAATAAAAAGTGAAGGAATCTGGAAAGAGTTTTGGAATTCATGTAAGTCTGTGAGATTTGCAATTCTGGTGTGAGTCACACCATCCCGCTGCGACCTTTTAATTAATGATGAAACTTTCTCTCGGGCTCTTCTTCTATGAAACTATTTCATTAGAAGGGCTTTCTCCACAAGACTCGGAATTTCTTTAAGCCGAGTCCCTAATGGTTCTCCTCACTTTAACACCTATTTCATAGGGAGAAAATTCAAGAACAAGTTAAAAAAATCCTTATTAACAAATGCAACAACTAACTGGAATATACAAACCTAATATTGTAGGTCTGACCCAGATATTAATAAAATACATTGGATTTATTTTCCTTCAAATACCTTTATTAGACATTATACCTTCTAAACTTTTCTATGCGCATCATTATTGAAAAATATTTTAATTATATACATGTATGATTTAGTAAAAATTTATTATGTCAAAAATAGAATAGATGAAATCTCATTGGATCTTATAAATAGAGAGATTAATAAACCTTGACTTATCAGATAAAATATTGATTTCTCGAATTTCAATAAGACACGGAAAATAAATTCAAAGATCAAAACATGAGAATAGAATCCTCCCACTGTTCTTGTCTTATTTGTAGGAATAATTTGAACTTTCCAAAGGAATGAACAGACAGAAGAGAATCCTCTTGAACCCGAGTACAAATTTAATCAAGGAAAAATGAATAGAAATGGAAGTAGAGCTTTTTTTTATTCATTTTCTCTCATGAATTATCAATCTGAGGAAGTCTTATTTAAATTTAACCTGAAAGATTTCCCTTCTCTCATTGTTAAGACTTGGTCGGCCAACAGGAATGCTTGAAATTCGGCCATACAAGAACATCCCAGATTCCTCTGAGATTGCCAAAAACACGTGTACAATGCAACCACGTAAGGATGGTTTAGCTAATAATATCTCCGTTTCTCCTCTTCTCATCCTCCAACTCGTAGGCGTCGTAGGTGGTCAATCCAATTTACTTTTTTTTTATTTGAAGGACTTTCTCTATGTTTAGTTACTGAGGGCAAGCGGAGAGCCAGGTAAGAGTTATGCTTACAAGTAATAGGTATGTTTATATCACTCAAACCTATGCCATTTTTTGACAATAGAGGAAAAAATAATGCGAGGTTTTCATTCAATTACCTTTTAGCTAATAAAACGAAACGGAGCATCATAAAAAGGAGTTCATGGCACTGGAAATGTAAACCACTGGTGAACATAAAAATTGTGCGTAATATCTACAAATAATGAAAAGAACATTTTTGCATTTAACCACACACAATAATGTTTCCTTTTTACCACATTCACAGACAGAGGCGGATGAATAGACGTTTGGGTGAAATATATTGTAAATCCTAGCCGAGTTTCATGTTCGTCCTCAGATTGCCATTTCTCCAATATTATTCCCAGATGAATAACTTTTGGAGAAGCCGTCAATCCAGAATCCAGGGGATTGAGCTCAATGTCTTGCACATGGTGAAAGTTCTCATATGGAGTTTCCTTTACTGGTGGTGTGTCTTTGCTCGTCTCGGTACCTTTAGGATCATTTCAAAGGCTCTTCTCTTTCACGTTATTACTTTCCATATAAAATGTATAAATTGCAAGAGAATTCTATACATAGGATCTTATATACATCATGTTCTTGACAAGGACCATTTAGAGATGTGGGGATGTTGGAGTAATGCTTTTCATACCCAGACGGAGTTCTAGAAATTTTGGTCGTATTTTTTCAAAATCGATATTTTCATATTTCTTCTTGATTGGCTTTCTTAATAAATAGAAATTTCCCTTGAGGGCTTTTGTGAAATAAGAAAATTGAAATGTTCGCTTCTCTCTGGCTTTTAACCTTCAAAAACAAAGATTCTTAAGATTCCATAATCATTTTTTAAACACTCCACGTTGATCAATTCAAATAATGCACTTGTAAAAAATTATTCGATCCATTAATAATTTTGAATATGAGTAATTTTTATTATTAAAAAGATAACGTTTATTGTTAATTCGGAAAATATGAATAATAATATTTATCGATTAGTAGTTACTTTATATGGAGATAAAGAAGATGAATTGTTTAAAAAATGTTTGTCTATAATGTTCAATGCCAATTAAATGCAATTTTATTAGATGAAAATAAAAAACTATTCCATTTAACTTTATTTCAATTAAAAAATCATTTGTTCTTGTGGATGTTCAATTCTCTCTCACTGTATGTCAATTTATCGTTTGATTAAAGCTTAGAGCTGAGTAGAAAAATGTCATAGAATGAAGGGCAAAATTGCTTTGCGATTCTTTGGATAGTCTGGAAAGTAGGAGAGATACCATTTATGTCCCATGATCCCAGAGTAGACCTATGAATGAAAAAGAAAATTGAAGAATCAACAGGCGGCTGCTTTCCCCATATAAACTCCACATCAACTCGACATTACACTCCAAGTCTCATCAACTTTGAGAACATCAAAAGAAAACGACTCTCTAAATTTTTACAATTAGACCAATGAAAAAACACAAGTTAAATAAGAAATGAATTGCACTAATAACATTACATTAATTGCATCATAACACTCTTAAAAATAGTAATGACAGTGAGAATCATGTTCATTGATAATTAAAAGCTATTGAGCAATTTAAAACTCTAATGAATATTTTATATTCAGAAGAAGAAAGGGTCGAATTACATAAAAAGTACCTGATTTGATAGGACCCAGAATATGACCCAATTCCAAGCTGAGTTCTTAAACCCGAACACGATTCCAATGCTGATATAGATGAGTATTTCGCAGAAGTAATTTGGACATGAGACGAGTTCAAAGAGAGCGCCCCTTGGGATTCGATGCTTCAGACTCGTTACCTTGTTATCTGAAAAACACGCCCACGCTCTTTCCATTAAAAGAATACGAAAGTGTTAAAAGTCCACTATGAATGTAAATGGCCAAGGAGGCGGAGGCGGAGAGAGAGTGTCAAAATTTAAATGACCGTCGGGAGCCGTTAAATTTCATTGGATTAGCATCCCATGAAATTGGGTTCAACTTGGGGGATGAATGGAAAAGATTTTCCTACTCTGCTCAGCTTCTAACTAATGGATGTTACGACCACTCCCACCAGCTTAAACACACTACTACATAGTTCCGCTCCATACACTGTTCTCGACTACCACGGGTCATAGGGTGTTCGAGCTACAAATGTTCGAGGGCATATATGGATTTAAAAGACGAACCTTGTTTCCGGAGATTCCCGAGGATTGAATGAGATCTCAGCTGCTCGCGGAAGGCGAAGGAGAACACCCCAACTCCAATTAGATGATGGAGATGAACGCTCCTCAACCAAATCCCATCTGGAGTTCATAATGGAGTCAAGTTAATTACTTTTACTCTTTAAGAATCAATTTGCATTACACTCAACACGCGAGTTTCTAGTAACCTTTTTATTAGATCTAGCTTCATATACAGAATATACGTTATAGTTTATTATTATAGCTTTCGAGATACTTAAGTATTATTATGCCCTACATCTCCCTGGACTCAACTTTAAACCATTTATTATTTGAAGCCAGTGCGGGTAGTGTTAAAGACCTGAAGAGTATATATGGCTATGAAAGATTTAAAGAATGAATAATAATAATATATCATATACTCATTAACCTCAGGTCGTTCCTCATGTTTTCTCTTAATGGCCCTTTTAATTATATTACTTCCCTGTGCCGGTGATTACTGCTGTGTATTCGGATCTAGTTTGTTTTTAGCCAAATCATATACGTTTAGAAACGAGCCTTAAAAATATTTTAGAAAAATTAGTAAATTATGTATTTGTTTTAGATAATTAACCTGTATTGTGATTGAGAGGCATTGTGAATCCTTCGCTTTGAAAGAGAATTGACCAACCAGCACTAAAGTAATGCCAAAATCCAATGAAATAGAAAATAATGTTCATCCTTGTCCCAGAGAAAACGCTGACAAAAAGACATTCATAGAGTCTCCTCATAATTTGAAGTTGGAGGAGAGCCAGGCAAAGAAAAGTCGTTGTGGCATCGACTAAATGGAAATAAATTAAACTCATCACTCTCGTGTCGTAATTTCAAAAGAGTCATGTCCTGCATGGAGGAGATTTAAGAAATAAATAAAAACGGAATTGCTCTACCGTTCGGAGATGACAAATCCGTTTGTCTGAGGAAGCGTACAATATTCGGGAGAATCTCAACAACTCCGACTTCATAGTGGGAGTAGAGGGAGAGAAGGAGAGCTGCGTTTGAGAGACATGCGAAGATGTAGAAATGAGTGAACCAACTGTGTGTAATGATGAAAACTCATTTATTTTAAGATAAGATGAATGATAATTAAAATGATTATTTCGTACCTCTTTGGAACGTGATAAAAACTGGATGAAAGACCAAGTCGAGCTCGACCAAATCGAAAAAAGTCCACAAAGAAAAAAGGAATACTTCGGTCAAAGTAATTGATAATGTTGAGTAGAATCGAGAGAAAACCGGCTAATTGGAATGTCAATGTTAAATTCAAAATCATTGTAAAGCCTTTCAAAGACAACCATGAAGAGAAATAACTCTGGTTTTGGATGAATTATTAAATTCTTCTGAGAATTTTTAGATTACACAATGAACATTTAAGTAATTGTTCAAATTATATTAATTTTTAATATATTAAAGCTTAATTAATTAATAAAAATTATAGTTTTAGAAAATTATTTAATTCGACTTTCAACTCACACATGATTCTAGGAGTTGAACTCCTTCTACACTCTTTCCTACTTTTTTATATCACACAAAGTACCACATCTCCCCTTCGACTATATAAATTCTTCAAGCTAATCAAACCATGCATTCATGAACCTTGAGGAAATACTTAAATTCATTTTCAATTTAGTTTTACTATATATTCCTTGTAATTCACAAAGTATTAGAATATATAATATAGACTATTATTCTTGGATTATTTGGGAGAATGACTAATTTTATTTGTTTGTGTTAACTAATGTATTGAATATACATTGATATTATATAATAATACTTTATAATAAGCAATAGGTTTAAATTCGTTCAAGAGGGCTTCAAGAATTAATTATAATTTAATAACCTTAAGCCCAATAAATTTTATAATTCATAAACTATGCCTTTTCCCAAATTGATACGAAATCCCAATATTTACTAGTCTTAATAAAAATATAAAAGTTAATGAGTGTTATTTTTTCACACCAAATAGCCAGTTATAGCTGTTCACAATAATGCACATTTTTCTTTATGGAGTCAACATTAGAAACAAGGTGCCGGTTAATAAAAATGCAAGTGTGATTTACTTGAGTTTTGTATTTATTTGATTCGATTTTATTCAGTCATCCTTTATTCATTAAGACATTGTTTTAATGACCTGATTGAAAAAGAAGGAAAAATTTTCAAACAAATTTATATAATCAGCGTATATATAATACAATAACTAGAAAATATTTGAAATAAAAATATATCAAATTGATAAAAAATATAACTATGAAACTATTCAGTTGTGTTTTTCAAGAGGAGCGTAGTTAAGAAGTTTCTCAATGAGATCAACATGTCCAAGAAGCATCCTTCTACAGCAATATCTTTTTAGGCCCAGAGCATCAAGAGCATCTCTGAAATTATAATTAATTAATAAGCAAATTAGATTGTATATAAACATAAGCCAAAAATATCAATAACTTGAACCATAAATATTTTCAATAATAATTTTTACTCATTACCCTTCAGTATATTCAGCTTGGAGTAAGCCAAGGTACGCTTCCCATTTATTACCGATAACTTTCCCACACGTGAAACACCGCACTGGAATAATCATTTTGCTGAAATACGAAATATGCTATAATTAAATGAATATTTTATAACTTTAAAAAATAAATTCATAAAATATTATTCGAACTCTTCATTAAATACACAAAATGAAATAATTTTTCCTGTAAAGTACTCAAATATAATAAAGTAGAATACTAGTAAAATGCTCACCTTCTATTTAATTGAGGAACCAATAGTTTTTAATAATCTTAAATTAAAAGCCGGAACAATTAATTGACGCTACGACTTTAAATCCCAAAAATCATAAATGAATCTCAAAGCGTTGCAAACTAAAAACTCCTCTTTAGAGTTCGCGCAAAATAACCCCTAATAAACACAATTGTCTCGTAGTCCTCCTAAAACGGTTCCTCAATGGCATCTAAAAATGTCAGAATCAATTTTATTTCAAAGTTGTCAACACAGAAAGGTAAAAGGTTCCAGAATTCAATTGGAAATAAAAGGCCATTGTTGTAAAACAAATATTCTGACAATGAATTGATTTCAACATACTAGACTGCTAACATACAAAATGGAAATTAAGAGCGAAACAGCCATAGACATTTTTGCCATTTATATGCCGAAAATTGAAATCAATACAATCCTTCACGTCTTCATCCTTTCGATTTTATTTCAATTGTTAGCATAATATTGAATGTTCCACATTTTCATTTATGGATAATTAGCATTGGTATGCACCTCCTATTTATGACTGATTTATGGCATTTCTTTGTTATCTAAAGTATTTCGGATTGAGGTAGAAGTTAAAAGGAAGATCCTGTTGTTCGGCCCACTTTCGATACTCCCGATGTCTCGATATTTACCTTCACCTTCTCAATTTCTACACTAATACATACTCTCATAAACACACACATTCATATTCATATTTAATATTTATACATGTGAACTAATAAGAGAGGTACTCAAAGTAGGAACACAAGAATCCTTAGAACTTGCCCTTTCATTAAGAACATTTATTTTTAATTTCACAATTTTAGAAATAACTGTTTTCAATTTGAGTTCATACATAACCAGGAAAATGCCCTTTAACTTCCAGTTCTCTTCCAACTTGCATATTTGACACTCATACTCATAATTGTAAGAAAATTTTAGCAAGTCAAATAAATAGCATATCATTCAAATCTTGCTATATAATTAAATTTTAAAATGGTAATTTCCTATTTTCCAATAATAAGCTTAAAAGCTCACTATTGTTATTAATTGATCTATAAATAAAAATAATTTTTAATAAAAATAGTTATAATTTCCCTTCACAGATAAAAAGTCGCGTCATACGTGTTGGATTCCTTTTCACACTCTTCCTCATCCTTTCTGTATCTCATGAAAATGTAAACGGGCAAGACGATTTCGGTCTCTCAGATTATCTGAAGAAATGGTTTTCATTCTCTCATTCCAAACAAGGCTCCTACACAATGGTCAACGGGAAATTGGTGAAACACAACGAAGATGCGCCATTCAGCCTCGAAGACTATTTACCCCAAATCGTTCAAAACTCTTACGAACCCGAGGCTCCAGTCATGGAACAGAAAAGCACATTCAGCAGTCCAGAAAGCACCAAGAACAATTTCTACACATACCCAGCCACACTCCCAAAAGGATACGGTAAAGAGATTGAAGAGACCTACAAAGTGGCCATGAACAACCCTTATGCAATTCCCTATCCTAATCCCAGTTCATTTAATCAGCCTCCTCCCATACAGCCCAATTACCATTACCCCGCTTTGGGGAATCACAATTTGTACCCGAGAGCCCAAGGGCAATTTCCCCTTCCGACCCACCGGAGTTCCTATTACCCGGTTCCATTAAACCCACAAGACACGGCCGAGCGGCTCGGCGGACTTTACCCAACTTACAACAGAGATCTTCTGTACCAAAACGAGGAATCGTTGTCCTATCCAACCTCATTTAGTCAAGGGTCGCCGCCAACTGTGGAGTTTTCTGGTCGCTTGGGTGTTCCAGCTCCGAGAAGCACTAATTACTTGAACCGAGAACAAGTCAAGAGAAGCAATGATGACAAGAGTAATGACACAAAGGATACATTTGACATTGACAAGGAATTTCCTTGTCCAAAAGTAAGTTGAGAATTCTATTCGAAATGCTTAAAAACGTC
Source organism: Neelides sp. FZ-2019 (assembly GCA_009869795.1). Taxonomy (NCBI): domain Eukaryota; kingdom Metazoa; phylum Arthropoda; class Collembola; order Neelipleona; family Neelidae; genus Neelides; species Neelides sp. FZ-2019. The sequence goes on from VJMY01000161.1 coordinate 129,634, forward strand.
ATTATTGTGTTTCAGATTGGGACGTGGGAATGGCAGGGTGATCTTTGCCTAGCAATTGGCCCGGCTCCACATTGGGCTTGTAAAGCGACGGATCTCGTTGTTACTGGAAGAATCGCAATATGCCGAAATAAGATTTTTTATCCACCGCCTGGTTTTCTTTTTTGATTCAAATGAAGTTCAATAATAAGGATTAATGAAGTGTTATACATTAATCTAGATTTATCAATGCAACTTTATTATTATTTATAATAATTTAAAATAATGCTACTTTATTATATTTTATATAATTTAAGATAATGCTACGATTAAATGACTTACCAAACCTGAATGTATTTTAAATTATTTATGATTTGTTGATGACATTCCAAACTGCATAATAAAAATGTTTTATAGTCTCAAATAAACAAGAAATAAAGTTATTTATTCAACTTTCATGCTCATCTTGTCAAGAAAATAATGTTATTTGATAAAATAAAATGATACATTGTCTTTCACTAGGCTAGTTTCTGCGTAAAGTATTCGTATTTCAAGTCAATTCAAGATTCAAGAAATAGAAAATTAGAAATAATTCCATAATTAGAGTTAGCTTATCTCATTCCAATTTGGATATTTCATCGTATTTCCATAATTCAGAAAATTTCACGTATGAGGTAAGATGGTTCTTAACTTTTAAATGTGTATATAATAAGTTAATATTTTGATTTATTTTCAGAACAAGATGGTTTCATCTATTTCGCTCTTTGGACAAATTCTTTTGAAAATTTCGGATCTCGTTTTTTCCTAATAATAGACTCAAAATCTTTCAATTTATTGCATCGCTTCTTCATTAAGCAACTATAATGGGTGTATTTATTTATTAAAAAATTCAAATTTACAAAGTAATTGACATAAAATAATTTTTAAATCATGCTTAATGTTTAATTTTGTCATTTTTATAATTTGCACGTTGATTAATGTAGATAAATATGAAAAATATTAATATTATATGAAAAAGTACTAATATTATTTTTACTTTTAGGATTTCCCTGAAAGAAGAAGAAGAAGAGAATTCATTCAGCTAATCAAGCCAAGATCGTCAAGTCATTAATTTTTGTAATATTAAGTTAGTAATTGTTATATAGAATTTAGAAAACAATGAGGGGTCAAAGTTCCATTTTAACGGAATTGTTTCTGTTTAGCCTTTGCATGTTCTCATTTCCATTTATGGCGTATTATGGAACTCAGCATATGTGTTCAATTTACTTTCCCTTAACTTCGGAAAACAACTGGGATTGTGAAATTCTTCTTCCTGTTGTCACCTCTGTTCTCACTGTGTGGACCATTATTGGAATCTACGCCTTTAGAGCTTTTTACGACGACGATAATTATTCTAAAGAAAATGAGCCAAAAGAAGACTAACTTTAAAGATTTACCTATATAATACATGAAATTAGCATTCCATGGACTGATATAAAATTGTGAATTTGTATTCTTTTTGATGTTAATTAGTAAGTAAAATAATGCAAATCCTATCATAATTTATATAATACATGAATAGTTTAAAATGAAATATCATTCAGTATTTAAATTTACGTCATTAACCTTTTTGTGTCGTTTTGTTGCAAGTCCATAGTCACTTTATGTAAAATGTAGGGTATAGTCATTGGCATAAATTAATGTAAGTAATTGCGCTGAATAATAATGCTGTAAAATTATTTTCAGTCTGTTGATTTATTTTATAGAATTATGAAGTAATTATAGTACATTCCTAGGTATATAATATTTAATTTCATTGTTTGTAATTGTTGAAATATTTATTTTAATATAATAAATAATGACAATATAATATATTATATGATTATTCTAAAAGTTATAT